>QKYT01000292.1:72932-93655 GCA_003550305.1 Glomus cerebriforme | reverse complement strand
TAGAATAAGTTTCATTACATTTTTTACTGTTTATTTTTAGTTGAATCAATTTAAGTCAATCAATTTAATTAATCGAACAAGTTTCGTTACATTTTTTACTGTTTATTTTTAGTTAAATCAATTTAANTCAATTAAATAGACTTCGAACAAGATGTTTACCAAGTTTATTATTTCATGCACAAAATGGTTCGAAATAAAAAATTATCATATGTACTTAATAAAGATTATCAACCAGATACTACTAATGCTATTAACATAACTAAAAAAAAATGAAAGTTCCATGTCCTTGCAACAAATGTGAGGGAAAATTGGTTGATCCTCATACAAAAAGAGACATGAATCAGCCGATAATGAAATTTTCTCATAAAGTTCTAATATGAATACACGTTAAGAAGGTCAAGAAGTTTATGAAGATATGGATACTGATGAATCATTTTATTCAACTTCAATTGGAGTTTTGATGCAGAATATTGAACGATTTGTTGATACAAAAAAAAATTAGGATATAATGGAAGATGATTCATATATTGATATCAATTTTGACTTTTTACCTTGAGAACGCACTTTAAGGTATACCAAATATTCAATTGAATCAATTGAACTATCTGAATCTGAGTAAAGGCAAAGTACCAATAATGAACCAAATGAAATTTTTGAGGATTATTCATGTCCTTCCTTGGAATCATTTTATAATGCAAACGTTATGCACATAATCCATAATGATCAATTTTTATGGATACTCTTATGGATAATGAACTTTTAAAAAAGGTTCAATATACCAGAAATGACAACTGAATCTTTAATAAAATTCATGAAATTGGTTCTGAATAAAATCAGGGGTAATGATTTTAGTACATTTTCAGATTTACTTTACATGGCAAGAAATAAGCTTGGTTTAAAAGACCAATTTCAGATCCTTGTACCTTATCCGAAATGCTACAAGCTTTATGAAAAGGATGAAGTAAAAAACTTTTGTCAAGGTGTAACTCCTGCAATTATGAAATGTCATCATGTTGAGTTTCCCAATTCGTTAACCCATCGGCTGAATTTGTGTCAAGAACCTTTATCTTGACTAACAAAATCATTAGATGCTTCGATTATAATTTGGCCTGAATTGATATATCCGTTTGCCAGAATTAATAATCAATTGATAACAATGCTTTATTGGTGATTAAAACACTATCTTAATTACCGTTTAGAAAATGATGATGTTATCTTAGCCTGAACATCAGTTTATAAAGATTGGAAAGAATCGCTCAAAATAATTACTAAGAATAATTATAAAAATATTTCGGGTTGTGTATGCTCTTTTTGTACTGATTTATTAGACATCGATACTTTTGAAGGTTCATCTGTTCTATCATGTTGTATGGACTGGTATACCAATTTCTATGATCAGAACTTTGACCTACAGTTCGCTGATAGAATTCAGCAACTGGAGACGACTATATTCTCATCTCAAAAAATGACAGAGCTTCTGCGAAAAACAACAAGTAAAAACAAATGAACACAGGATAGCAATAAAGTAGGGCCAAGTGAAAAATGAAGTCGATGAGATATCTGTAATTTTCAATCTAAAATGGTTTGAACTTCAAATCCATATTGTTTATGTTATCTACACGACTTATTTTTGATTTACCTTTATCATATATAGCATGAAAATACACCATCACCAAGCCTATTGAGTTCTCAGACGCACAAACTGAGTGAGAAGGGAGATCAGAGAGATCAAGAGGATGAAGAAGTCGACAAATATGAACCCGATTCTGAAGAAGATGAAGTTAAATAGCGAAGAAAGCTGGCTCTTGATTTTCTAATAATCCAAAGCGAAGAGTTAAAAGAACAGATACAGCTTATACCCACAGACCAGGTAGAAATTGATTCTTCTCCTTTTACATTCACATGTCATGGGTTAAATATATTTTTTTATTACAATTATTGCACAGTACATTATTACAAATAGTGAGGAAACTGTAAATGTGTCATCGCTGTTTCAAGAAATAAAGTCGATGGCCCTATCATTAGCACAAACAAAAAAACTTTCATATTCTAATAATTATATATATTATGTTCTGTAAGTTTAAAATATATATTTTTTCCTTAAATAATAACAAAACGATGAATAACTTGTTGCTTACAAGAACCCTGTATTTCTAGTTCTTTGTCTTCTGTTTTTTTTTAATACCAGATCATTGGACGAGTTTGTATCCAAATATCAGCATGACAAACTGGAAGGTTATCCAGGCTGACTTTAGATTATCATATGAGTCTGACATAAATTTTCAATTAGTACAAGACATGACCAACAAGGCAGTCGAAGTAAGCATTAATTTCTCCATATCGAATAGATTATTATGCAGTTACCGTATAGTTCTGAAATTAAGCACACTTTTTTTGTTATAGGGATGCTTAATTTCGATGTATAATTTTTTTAAAAAAATCATATTTATATTAATTTTGTATTTAGGATATCTTGTGATCCAGTAATTAGAAATTAATGTAATTTAGCTCATTGGATTCGTCTCAATGAGTGAAATCCAATGGTAGTTATTTCATATCTCTAGGATAAATATTGGCCAAGATATCATAAATTTATTATCAAAAGAGTGCTTATTTTTGGGTTATTTCTTATATGTAGAGATGCTTATTTTTGGGTAATGCTTAATTTCAGAACTATACGGTATAATATTATTTATGTATTTTAGGTTTATGAAGAATATGGTAAGAGGAGCATAATTAATGTTGTTGATAAAGCTTTATATCCTAGAGCTTTTGGAAAAGACAAGGATAACATTGTTGGAAATACTAGGATACTACTTGAGCTAATTAAATCATAGTAAGTTATGTTTTTGTCATTTGGTTGGTTTGTAATGAACTGATAATATAATACTTGATTTAAAGCCTTCGGAATTTGCCATTAGAAATTGAATGGGATTGTCTAATCTCAGAACCTGACTACTGGATCTCCCATTTAGCGCCTATTTTGAATGTATATACTGATGATAATGGTGCCTGTATTATATGGTACTTGATATTCATAATTTGTTCGTTATATCTTTTAGCTATTATTAATATAGTGACACCTCCCTAAGTGCACCCCCCTTGGGACCATAGTAAAAAAATAGCAGAATATGCACTTAAAGAGGATGTGCATTTATAGAGAGTAAAATATATAGAGCTAATATAAGTTGGGATCAAGCCTACCGTGCACTTAAAGAGAATTTATATAATGTATACACTTATAGAGAGTGCACTTATGGAGGTCTTACTGTAATTAACTTAATTCTTTAGGAATACACGCTCAAAAAATTCACCAAAAAGAAAGAAAATGATCAATCCTTCATTAATTGCTCGTACACCAGATGCAATCTTTAAGTGTTTCAACATTCTGGTAGGAGGGTTGAAAGTGAAAGTACCAGAAGTAAAAACAGAGCAAAGAATCTTCTATGATCTTTTTAGATTGACTCAATTTTTAAAAGATGATCTTAACATAATCATTAATACGACAAATGTAGAGAATTCAAAAGTCTTTGGGATTCATGTGTATGGTAAATCCGTTTATATTAATCTCAATCTCTTTATAAGTATATTCATTTTTTTTTTCCATATCCTATTAGGAGGTAATGCGATATGTTATGTAATGCAATTGGATCATGAAGGAATTTACGAACTTAGAGAATGTTGCAAAGTGCCTATCCCTATGGTTATGAGTGATTTATGTAAAATGATATATGCTATGAACAAGTACATTGCATTCTTAGTAGGTATTTCAAAAACTTAAGTATTTATCACAGATATTTTTACTAATAATATTTCTTGCATAAAAGATGCAATGCATCATGTTTCAAAAGCTTACAAAAACAACTCACCAGGTAAAGTCTTCCAAATCTATTAATCAAAGAGCCACAATTACTACTCCGATGAAGATTTTTGTCAGAAAATTTTAATAATTAGAATTTCCATTTTGCTATTACTTGATTTTGCATTATCCATAATATGATAGATCCGAATTTTTCAAAAAATAAAGCCCGACATGTGGGCATGCATACTCAATGTATTTTTGTCTGGGAACTTAAGAGCATAACTCCAAGGAATGAGCTGATTATGCACCTAACATCTTATCAAGTGGAATTTCCTGCTCTTTGATATTATTGCAAAGCAAATAATGCTTTTTCTTACCTTGCATATCGATCCATGCAGATACCAATGCTTCTTTTCGGGCTGAACTAAAAATCTTGTAGCAAAGAAAAAAATTTTCATTACACATGTTAAAAAATAAAGCCCGAATTGTGGGCAAACTTTATTAAATTTCAGATACATGCACAGTGCCTTTTGACTAAGAAATATAAGCGAAATATATGATGCTATCAAAGAGGAAGGGAGTATGTGGATCCTAGGCCATTTAATGTGAGTCCCAGCATCAAGTTATTTCTTTGCTCTCTCACAAGTGCTATTCTGCTATTCTGCGCCGAATATCACAAGTAAAGCAAATTATTTCCTGGTCACATAATATGATAATATAGTCTTACCGATATAAGATTTTGGCAGGGATTACAGTTATGTGATTTTTTTCCTGTATTTCACTGCGTTAATGAGGCATGTGCTAACGATCACGATTTTCTTAGCAAATATCAAATATGTTAAAAAGATCAGGAATGGTAATATGTCTGCTTTGACTTTGAGCATCTATAGAGCCAGAAAAATTAATATCATGATGATGTCCTTTTAGAAGCTAGCCAAGCAATAAAACCAATGTACCTTGTTATTAATTTGTAAAATATATGATTAATAATATTGATGATGTAAATAATGATAAGTTAGATTAGTTTGATTAGTTTTATTCAATCTTTATCTTACTTGCATGAGACGGATAAAAGGGTTCACTAACTGGGATATCACCTTTTTATATAATTCACAGAATCAATTTTGTTATACACTTTTGGGAAAAATTACATTAATATGATCACATTACGAAAATCTGATCAACGGCATCCCCTTAATTTAACAATAAAGAATTTAACGCTATCCATAATCCATATGTAAAGATCATCAAGGGGCTGTACATAATTTTGAGAATGTGAATCTTTACTGGCAATCTTATTGTCCAATAATTTGCCAATTCAAATTTCCTAAATTAACATGTGTTAATATATATATATGCTTAAACAATAAAAAATTGGTATATATAATCTAAAAGATTATTAATTGGCATGAGAAAAATATTGTTCGGATCATTTAGCACCCTAAACATTTTTTATTTGCAATACATTGAACCCTCCTTTGATGCTACGCATCTACAGGAGATAGCCTACTCTAATAGGGTTTCTTTTTTTCGAATTTATGAGAAAAACGGACTTTTTTTTTCTTTAAGGCAAAAAGTTTGAGACATAATCCATGATATATGCTATATGCTTATGACATATGATAATCTTCACACTTCTAGCCAATAGAATCAGAATTTACCGACTAACGTTAATGATGTATTACCTAGGTATTATTGTATATGAAATATGTAAAGCTAAGCCACCCGCATAATTCAAAAAATGAAATGAAGTAATGAAGTGACAAAATAATAATAATTCTCTTAGGCAGTTACTAGACTGGTTTTTCTTTTGTATCTTCCATCACGATAATAATAACCTCTATTACTATCATATCTTTCATATCTATCGTATCTATTATATTCATCATCATCATCAGAATCATTGTCGTGGTTACAATCACTATCATCATCTGCCATATCTGGTACCTTTGGCACCTCTTCATTCATTCCTTTCTCTTCCTCATCTTCAGAATAAAAATACATATCGTTATCATCGTCTGCCTTAGTGATTATTTCAGACTTTTTAGAACCCTCTTCAATCGAATTATTCGCTCCTTCTTCTTTCTTAAAATAATCTGTATCATCTGATATATCACTAAAATTATCATCCGAGTCGTGGGCTGAAGTAGTAGCGTCTTATTCACATGATTCTGGTGATCACTAGTTTTCGATTTGACTTGTTTTATAATGAATTCAATTTGAGGGTTAGTGAGTCTTGAAAATTTGTCAGTATTACAGATGACCTGATTAACTATATATCCTGATATACCATCAATCTTTTTCAAAGTTACAGGATCATATTTATAGCCAAATAGCTTATTGATTTTTCTTGCTTTACAGATCATTATATGTAAATATCTATCAGAAATGCCCATAAGGTATGGTTTCATTTCAGCGTAAATTTGTAATCTTGCAGTCTTATCCGTAAGTTTCTTATCATTAGATCTAATTTTTCCAATAAACCTTAAATGAATTCGGTTACTATATTCAGATCTACTGCTGATTTATTTTGATCATTAATATAGTTAACGGTCTTCCCAATTTCTTCCATCTTTTTCAAAACATTCTGATTGTTAACTTGGTTGACAGTTTTCTCAATTTTTTCTGATCTTTTTGAAACTTTCTGATCGTTAACCAAGTTAACAGTTTTTTCAATTTTTTTTAATATTTCTGAAGCTTCCCAATCATTAATAGTATTTGAATTCATAGCAGAACTCACAATATCTTTCTGAACTTGAAGTGATTTCAGTACCTCTAGTATATAGATACCATTCAAATTATTTTGGGATGTCATAAATATAATTTGAAATGTACAAATTTATTTGATTTATATGTAATTTACTAAGTAAAGTACCAAAATAATTTGGGATGCCAAAAATAATTTGAGATTTTATTATATGCCTAAATTGATTTTGGGATTTGGGTGGCATCTATACTATAGTATACTATCTTCGGTGACTAACTTCTCTGATTCACACTGGAGTTTCTTTTTTTTATTGCGTTGCCTAATACCATTACTAATGTTTTTCTTATATGTCTCGTCCAAGAAATTATCCACCTCTTCTTCTTGCAATAACTTTTTATAGTGGTCTACATCCAAATTGAAGTTAGATGAGTTATTGTTAGAAGTATCATTTCATTTTACAACTGATTCTGCAGGCTTAATTCTAGCCAGAATTTTGGGCATAATATCCAATAGGTATTTGCTAAATTTTCATTAGACTTGCTTTTTAGCCGAAGGTGTAAAATATATTTTTTCATTAAAGTTTTATGATTAATATGCTATTTTAATGAGCTAGCCTACATTAAATCCATTTTTGACTAAGGAAAAGTTGGGATAATTCTGCAGATTTTTTTGAATTTTTATAGGATGACATTTTTTTAGATTTATATAATTTGTTATGTTAATTTATAAACTAATCCGTACAGAGACAGTTTCTAATATACTGCTTTTTCATTAAATATATTTTTGTTAGACTCTCAAATAAAAGTTAGAAGGTGTCGAGAACTAGTCTATAACTAGCCTGCAACTAGCTCATTATCTATTTTTGGGTATAGTAAATTAACAATAAAAATTATATTTTTTTGTTATAAAAATTGATTAGATTAGCTATTCAATTAACTAGACTTCACTAAACCTATTTTCAGCTTTGAAAAAGTTAGAATAAAAATTTCATTAAACTTATTTAACAATTATACTATTTAATGAGCTAGCTTCACTGGTCAAAAACTGATCTATCTTACAAATATCTTACAGATATCTTATAAATATCAGATACCCAAAATGCAGAAAATCTGCTATACATCAGGTACCCAATATGTATACTATAGAATTAAAAAATACAATTTATTAATTATCTCGCTATCCAGTAATCATAAAAAGATGAAATATAGCTCATTTGATTCGCCTCATTGAGACATATTGAATGGTACTAATTTTGCATTTCTAGGTGCGATAGATATTGAGATATTGCATTTTTTGTTTATTTTTTTATGTTTTATCAAATATCTCAGCATCTATCACACCTAGAAATGTGAAATTAGTACCATTCAATACGACTTAGTAAATTGAATTAAATGAGCTATATTTCATCTTTTTATGATTACTGGATAGCGAGATAATTAATAAATTGTATTTTTTAATTCTATAGTATACATATTGGGTACCCNATGTATAGCAGATTTTCTGCATTTTGGGTACCCAATATTTATAAGATATCTGTAAGATAGATCAGTTTTTGACCAGTACTTGTACAAAAGCCATTCTTGTATATAGAAAAGTTCATTAAATTTAAAAATTCACATGATTTTTTATTAGACTTATTTTAATTAATGCGCTAGCCCTTGTAGAATCAATTCCAGATATATTTTCGTTAGATTTATTTACAATATAAAAATTACAATTCTAGAAGTCTTAGAAGCTTTTCTAATATATAATAAAAAAAATTGATATAGAAATTAACTTTCTAAGCTGGTTAGAAGCTTTTCTAATAAAATATAAAAATTAAGATTCTAGAGCTTTTAGATCTTATTCTCGATATAATTCCTGAGGTTTAAGAGCCCCCAACATATAATGGCAGTGGAGGACAGACCTTTGGTCCTTAAACCCCCCACTTTGCCATTATGTCCAGCTATAATAATAAATAAAAGGAATATTATTCACAAGTCAAAAAAGAAAAAAATAAATATAAAAACAAAAAATATTAAAGATAAATATTTTAAAGTATTTAATATATGTAAAATGATAAAAGAAGTATCTTTTTTAAGACTTTTAAAACTTTTACAATTTTACCTTTATAGGAAGGCCATAAAGTTGCATTTTTCTCTTACTAAAATTTGAACACAAATTTTAAAAAATAAAGTTAGTAATAATCTCAATTTGTATTATAAATTTATTATAAGTAAAAATATATTATTAAAAAACTATTATTAAATATTATTATACTATTAATAAATACTATTTAAAATCTTTATTAAAATCTGTTTTTGAGATTATCATTTAAGCTGCTAAACCAAATTTAGGTATTTTTAAAAACATCTATATTTTCTACCCTAAATTCATTTATTTGCATTCAAAAAAAATATTCTAATTTTGCAAAGATTTTATTGTATCATCTAAAAGTTAGTTTCTTTTCAAAGTATAATCATTATTATTTGTTTATTTTTTTATACATTTTCTCCTAAATAACTTTATAATATCATTATCGTTTAAAATAGCTTTAGTAGGAATTTTTTTTTTTTAGTTATTAAAGAAGTTATTCAAAGTTTTCATATAATTTATTAAAGTAATCACATTTCTCTAAATAGAGCTGGGGCATCATTTATCTTGAGGCAATGTTTCAGAACTTCTGACTAGATTTAATTAATAGTAATCAAGGAGTAACTCTTTTTATAACTGGGCAGGATATGATTAATCCTTTTCCTCCTTCCTTTTATAAAGCTTCATGAGCATGGCTTCTCCTATACTCTCATAATACAAAATGGCCAACTCCTAAGTTTAAAATACTTCAAACCATTAAAGGAAAAAATACATTGGTCTTAACCATTAAGGATTCTCTTAAATTTATACCTGGAGCTCTGGTAAATTGGATGATTATTCCTCTTTAGTTATCTCTTAAAGGAGTGCGTTTATCCATGGACATGCTTCTGTTTATAGGAAAGAACAATAATATAAGATGTGTAATCAAAGGAAAGAAAGCAAATTGTTTTGTCGAAATGATTCACAATGCAACTAAAATAACGCCTTGGTCATGGAAAGAATCATAGGTAAATAAGTATTTCAAATTCTTTTTGTTCAATATATAAATTGAAATAAATAAATATGAGAGAATCAAAAGTGAAAGCCTAGCACTGATGTTGACAGTAAAGTCTTGGCAAGAGATAAATTTCATAATTCATTAATTTTGATGAACTTTCAACAAATCATATGTAGATATAATCACATTCGAATTATTAGGAAATGCCTATTCAAGGAATGATTCGAAATATTAGGTAAAGAAAACATGTCAGGAACTGAAGCTTTACACAAAAGAATCTTTGGTCACGGTAAAAACCCATATCCACAATAAATGTTAGCAATTTTTATTCATTCTGAATATTGTTTAGTCTAGTAATAAAAACTAGTAAGACGAGTGCTTTTAATACTGCACGTTTTAATCTATCTTACTTTGGCTTCAAATTTGGAATTAGTTTCTTTCTGCAATTCTTTAAAGTCTTTTTCTATCTTCTCGTACTAGGCTTTTTTTTTCTCTTTGAAATGAGTTCGTGTTTTTAGTTTTATTGTTACTAGTAGTACGCAAATTGATTTTGGGTTCAAAAGCTAAATTACTGTCTTGAAACAATTTTTTTTTCTTAGAATGTGATTTACAAGTAGTAGTAAATAAAATTAAAAGTTTTTTTCTTTTAAAAGTATTATATCAAGAATATCAGGAATTTATTTATTTATTTCATATTTGCTTTGTTAAAAGTTATAAAAGATACATAAAAGAGAATCAATAAACGTCTTGATTAATTAACCTCTTCTGTTGAAATATGGATAACTTGGATAACCTGGATAACCAAAGTACCGAGGGTATCCGAATCTGCGTCCAAACGAATAAGAATAAGGCCATCGCCAACTGTAACCAGAATAACCAGAATAGTAATCAGAGTAGTCTTCAGGATAATAATATCCAGGATAGTATTCGGGAAATCTAGATAAAATTTTATTAACAATAAATCGATAAAAAAAAATTCTATATATATTATATACAAAAATTTTGCTGAATTAAATTATTGAAATAGTATGTACCCGAATCCTTGAGCTTCAACATCATCTTTACTTTCGCCTTCCTCAACAGACAATTCGGTATTTGGAGATCTTGAAGGTTTAGATTCTACATCATTGACGAGGTCAATAGAAGGATTTTCGGCCATAGGAATTGCAATTGCGAACGAAGAGAGAATAAGAAGGGTTAAGGAAAAAATGATAGCAAGGAAAAGAAATTTTGACATTGTTGAATGATTTAATTATTTGTGTTCTTTTCTTGTGTGTAAAAGCGCACGAATTGAAATTTTTTGAAAGGTGGAATTTTACGTTCTTTTATAATTTAATTTTTCATAATTAAATGACCTCGGATTTAAGATTTTTTTAAACTCTCAAACTAATTTCTTGATACTATAGTAGTTAATCAATAATAGTTAATCATTGTTTACAAAGTTGATTTTGATTAGTGGTTTTAAAAAAACGCGCCACATAGTTAGCAGAGGCACGTGACATTAATTATTACACACGATATATTATGAGTTTTTTTTATTGAATAATGTAAAAAAAAATTTTCATAATGTTTCAACATAAAGAAATGGAGCAGACAATATTCGAAGAAACAAAAATTCTTGAAAGATGATCTGGGTTTTAATGCTAAAACGCCCTCAACATCTAATCTTGGTAATGATATCATAAAAGTATTATAAACGGACATCAGGCGGTGATTTAGGTAAAATAAAAATGAAATGAAAAAGATGGATTGGAAGATTCCAAGAAAAAGAAACGAAAAAAAAAAGTAATAAAACATGAGGATGAAAAATGTAAAAATTTTTTAAATAAGCCTAATGAAATAATGAAATTTCTTGCTTTTAAAATACTCCTCGTCTCTATTTCAACAACTTATTCTTCATACACGTAAGCCACATTTTTATTATTGTAATATATCATTCAAAAAAAAAAAAAGATCTTTTTGAAATTTGATAAGTATAATTTTCTAAATTTACTATAAAAAATTCATTTGGCGTAAAAAAATTTTCGATCTGAATAATCAGATTTTTTTTTTAATAGGCAAATAATCATATTATAAATGATACAATTCTGGTTAATGGTCACGCCCTTAGGATTTTAGTTACTGTATCACTACGCGTTTCAGTTTAATGAATATATATATATTTTTTATTTAATTACATATTAAAAAAACAAAGACATGTACTTAATTTCTCTTACATTAATTAACTTATAAATAAAGTCCTAAAAAATAAAAATTGATACACGGATAAATTATTCCTATCGTTCTATCTGGATTCCCATTGGTTAATTCAATTCTATTGTTGTGCAAATTAAATATAAGAATTATTTTGTATTTGTTTGATTGTTTGAGGAGTAATTGAATTGCATTTTTTTTTATCGACCTGATTTACTTTAACGCATACTGTATCACGCCCTTAAAATCAATAAACTCAACCTTTTATAGTAAAATATAACTTACCCCAGGATTGAAAATCGGAAATATATCAGAAAATTTCCGATTTCTAATGTTGCATTTCAACCCCCACATCAAAACATTTAAACAACTTATATGCATAAAGACTTTTTAATTTAAATAAAATGAGTAATGTTCTATGCGCGTGCTACTATTTTGCCAACGCCTTAAAATGCTCTATTTAGATCGCATCTACGTTTATTAGAATCTAGAATGTTCTGATAATTCGTATCATTGACATAACTGGAAAGATTGTCATAAAATATTATTATTATGGCGCATCTAAAAAAAAAAAGCGTATATAATGGGCAGAAATTTTAGTTTGTTCTAATAAATATTAATCTAACAAATATTTAATACACTCTACATGAACTTATATTTAAAATTTAACATCTATTTAAGGTTTACAATTATTCCTTGCATTAAAAACAACAAAATTCAAATACATTATTAAAAAAAATTACAACGAAAAATGGCTTCCGATAAATAATCGACCATTATCCATTATTCTGTGTTAAAACTACCGCTAAAGTAACTGCCACAATTATTATTATTAATAACAGTATCAAACCAATTATTTTCCATTTTTTCTGAAATGTTGATTTATAAAAATAAATATCATCAAAAAAAAAAAGATAAAGTTTACAGCCGTAAGAAAACAATTGTAAGTACGATTTACCTTTACTTTCATTGTTGTCCTTGTAACTTGTTCTTCTTGATTATCATCATCCTGTATGGCATTGGTTGCTTCAGTCATTTTTTTTACCTTATTGTCCTCCTCTAACACCAACGCTTGAACTTCGCTGAACATTTTATTTAATTCCTATGATTAAAGATTTATTAATTAGGAAATGTAAAAAAACGTGATAATAAGAAATAATTTAATATTCGTACAGCAATTGATTTTTCTATTCTTATAATATCTCTCTGTCGATCCTGAACTTCTGTAAGAATCGCACGCGATTGTTCTGATTGCGTTTTCGATAGTATCTGAATTTAAGAGATTAAATTTCATAAACAGCTTCCTTGAAAATGAATATCAAAGCAAAAAACAAACCTGTGAGGTAAATATTGGCCCAGATTCTTCATTCAACAACTGATCAATATCTTGTTGTGTGACATCAGGTTTTACTAAATTAAATAAAAGTAAATATTGTCATCTTAATCAAACCTAGTTATATGTTAACTTACACACCTATGCGAAATTGTCTTACAATCCTCTCCTTGTACTTTTTCTCATTTTCCATTTGCATTCGGCGATAAGTTGTCATTGTGTCAATAAACGATTTAGCTAATGTCGCGTGCTTTATTTTATTTATGTTTTTTTATAAAAAAAAGAACAACCCATTAGAGATAAATAAATATATATATTTAATAGAATCAAAGTAATCAATTACATGTGATAAACGCATTTGCGTCTGATCTTGTCCAGTTGGTAAAACTTTGTTATTTTGTTCCATCACTGATTTACAAAAGTAGCAGCATTTAGTATATCATCGATTAACAATCATTAAAAAATCATATAAAACTTCTCTTACACGCTAACTTATTGCTTATTTGACCTGCTATGCGGCTCGTCTCTGATATTAGCAAATCCAGTTGCCGAGACATTCCTATTATGAAAAGAAGTTTATGTAGTAAGAATATTGTATAAAAATAATTTAAGTTGGATTAAAGAAGAAATTGGGAACGGTGCTCAACGAGAACTCTCATCATCCGTTACCGTGACCAAGGTTCTTTTGTGTAAAGCTTCGATTCCTGACATGTTTTCTTTAATATTTCGAATCATTTCTTGAATAGCATTTACCTAATAATTCGAATGCGATAAATTTTATTTTGTCATTATATCTACATGAATAAGAGTTGTTGAAAGTTCGTCAAAATTAATTCGCCTCAATTAAATTATGAAATTTAATACTTGCCTCTTTAAAAAATTCGCCAAGACTTTGACCGCCACCACCGGTGCTAGGGCCAGCTTGGCTTTCACTTTCGATTCTCTCCATTGGAATTTCCACCGCTTCGTGCGGAGGCTAGAAAAGTAATGGAAAAAAAAATCAAAATGGTAAATTAAAGTTCAAAGTAATAAATTAATGATCACTTATAGTTTACTCACCAAAGATTCGTACGTACTCATTATGATAATAAAAGAGCAAAAAGGATGAAAGTTTTCGAATTTTCTGAAATGAAATATGAAGACCAGCTGCAATTTCAAGAAAACATCAACCAGCACATGCAATATTTCCGTACTGGTGTACAGAATTTTTTTTTTTAGATTCCTATATCTGTTTGTTGTTGACTACTATATTTGATTGATATTCACAGATTCTTGCATGATGTTGTATCACACGAGGGATAACACAAATCACACAATGCACGAATATCTGAAGTTTGTAACAGATTGATGGGCCCGTGATGTAAACAATATGGGTTATAAAAGAAAAGCAAGAACAGCTCCAAAAAATAAAGAGAAGAAAGAAAAGACTAATTTTGAATACTCGCATGTTTGAGATCCAGATAAAATCAACAAGGATTCGCTCATAATTATATATTTTTTAAATCCGTCGATCTAAGCATTAAAAACCGCAGTAAAATTAATGTTTAATTTGTCTTCTAAAATTCAGCTGCCAGTTGATGACATAATCATACAAATGTGGTTCGGAAAAACTCGGAACGATGCGGAATTTTCGGTCAGCTCGTCACGAAAAGGCATTTTTCTTTGCAATGGAGATTGTTTATTTACGGCATTTTGAAACGTTTTTGGGAACAGATTTAAAAAGGTCCGCCGAAAACGGATGTTGTATTAACATACCGAAGAATCATGTTTATTTATAGATATAGAGTAAGGCCGCTTTAAGATTGTAAAGAAAACGTCTAATACGTGTATTGAATACGTTTATTACAAGTTTGAAAATATCGTATAGAAGGATTGAAAAAAGTTGTGAACCTCCTGAAAAAAGCCGAATTTATTATTTATTATGGAAATAAAAGAAGACGGCTTGCTGGCGTTCATCCGATAATTCTCGCTTATAATAATAAATCACGTTATTTTAATATCACCTGCCAAAATTCAATAAAGTATTGTTATTTTAGGGTTCTTTGTAACAGTTGATAGTTTAACAAAACTATATATAGTCATATAGTAAAATTTACTATAATTTTTTAATTAAAATCGTTATATTTTTTATTCTTCCATAACTTTGAATTCTTATCATTTTTCATTTCAAATTCTGCAATGATGTTCTAGATAACTCTCTCTTTCAAGTGACACCACCTTTTTTTTTAAAAAAAAAAAACTCTTCATATTAAAATACGCTTTTGTATTACTTCTTAATGATAAAAAATCTTTTCCCCAATAATTTTTTCAAGAAAGCAAGGTGTCATTATTTTTCAAGTTATAAAATATTCATTTAAAGTTTTAATTTGTTTTAAATGTTAATTTAGAACAAAAGTTATCAAGCTTTATATTTAGGATTTTTATCAGAAAAATGTCTCCAATTTCAAGTCATACTCATCAATGAAAGGCTAATAAATCAGAGACGAAGAAAAAAATGATAATAAAAAGAAAAATTAATGAAATGATAAATGGGATGGATGAGCAAAAACTTGAAATACGTTAGATTTTGATACTAAAACTACTAGTAAATTCATTCCGGCAAATTAATTTGATTTGATCTGTTATGTACTGTATGTTTACAAAAATATTCAAGTATGATACTATACATAATACATAGTTTTGATTTAATTAGTTGACTGCACACCCCAATGTCTCGAGAATACTTTATTAATATATTTTTTAACGCACACGATATGCAATGGAAAATTATTCGAAGCAAATTTCACAGCGCTCAACTTCAACAACAGTCCCATCGGAATCAAGGATTCATATACATCACTCATATAGTCCTCTTTACAACGAAAAATATAATACCATGTAGTCTGCTATTAATGTTATTATCCATGGCTCTTTTAATTTATCTAATTTTCAAATTCTTGTATCTGTGTAATTTATTTTATTGGTTACTTTTCACCACATCATTTGTCAATCAGAGAATAACTAAAAAATTTAGCCTGAAATGTGGGCAAACAAATATACGGCTGGTCCTTTGATTGATAGACATTTCATTGATGTTTCTACTGAAAATCAAGAGTCCGAATTCTTATTAAGTTTTGTTACTTTGCTTATCGATTTACCATTTAACCCTCAAATTATGGTGTTTTTTTCATAATGAATAATACAAACTGTGAATCCAGTAGACATTGTTTCCTCAAATCACTACTAAGATATAAGTGAGGTGAATTAATAATTTAATATGGAATGCTTTTCAAAGTGTATTATCAATAAATTAATATTCTCTGTTCTTAGGCGGGAAGAGCTTCGATCAATAAATGATATTCAGTGGGTGATCATTGGAAATCAAAAGTGTCAATAATTAATCTTTAACTCTGAATTTTTACATAAGTAAATCAATAATTATTTATTAAATAATACCAACTTAAAAGCTTCAATTACCTTCACCCTCCAAATTTTACACATATTATAAGTTAAAAATGTCCAACAAAAAAAAAATCCTCACATTACAAATATTATTATTATACAGTTAAATCTTCACTAAAAAAAATTTTAGACATAAATGCCTCAAAAGTACTACAATTATTACTTTTATGTTTACTCATAATCATTTGAATATCAGTGGCCCTTTCCATATAAGGATGTTGATAAATAGTTGAATGATTACTAGTAATATGATGTAAACTATTTCTATATGCGTGTATTGCTGTCATTCTAACCAATGGTCCTAATACATTACGTGATATTACCATTCCATGTAATAAAGGTCCAAATGGAGGTATTTTTGAATCTCTATAAATATCTACATCATATAATTCATTAGATAATGGTGTTATTACTATTTGTACATTACCAAAATCTCCTCCTATTGTACTTTTACGATAATCTCTATGGTGTTCATTCCATACTATATGTACATGATCATTACCGATATGTCGTTTCTAAAGAGAGATGAGAAGGAAATATATATCAAAAATGAAAGAACTAATTTACAAGAATTCCTTAAATACTTACTTTTCTTAATTGTTTAGGATCATTCGGATCAGTTGGCATCTTGGTAACGTCATGAAATATAACTTCAATAGTTGATGTGCAATAATAAACAGCAGTTAATCCATTTGAACAATTTCTTTCTAATCCGCCAAGATATCCAGGATGGGTAGTTAAATCAATATCCCATCCAAGACTCTGTACAAACTCATTATATTTTTCACTTCCGCTTGTATTATGTAAAATACTTTGTTCATCTTCTTGTCCGGGCCCAACATATAATAAAGCAAATTTAAATACTTCTCTTGCATGTTTTTTGTCTAATAATCTTATATCTCTAAATAATGTACTTCCTTTATTTAATACACATATTGTGCCATCATTTAATGATTCTGGTGTTAACCATCCAAAATGACTTAAAAATAATCTACATTGTTGATATGGTTCTGAAGGTTTTTCGGCCACTGGTGGTAAAACTGGTAAAAATGACTTTGATAATGAAAAATCTGCTCCAAGCGATGAATGTGACGTTGATCGGGAATATAATGGATTTCTTGAAAGTCTATTAAATATTTTGTTGTCGTCCCGTAATGTATTATTTCTTAATGAAATAACATTTTCGTACCAAGATTGTCTATAAGCAAACAAAGTTAATAAGAATTTAAGCAATTTGAAGAAATTTTTTTTAGCGAAACTCACGCTTGAGCATCTGTAGCCTTATCATAAAGAACTTCTTCTTGAATATGTCGATCTAATTCTTTTTCAAGCAAAACTAAATCATCTGATGTTGAACTCGGCGAATATGTTTGATTTAACGTTATAGACGATGTTTGTTCATCAATACTTTTTTATAACGGAAACTAGATTAATTGTTTTTTCTTAAAAAAAATCAATACAAATTTAAACCATACTTACTATTGAAGTAAATTATCTAACATATTTACTTGTTCAGATTGACAATTTTCAGTCCAAATGGGTAACCCGTTTTTATCTTTAAAAAAATTACTAGATTTGTTTCGTGCTGTAATCGTTGGGGATGTCGTAATATCTCTTCAATTTTTTTTTAAAAAAAAAAAAAAATAATAAAGATAATTTGACTTTATAAGAATGTCAAATAAGTTAAAGTTATATTATACTTACAAGGAAGAATTAGATTCCACTTTAATATCTGAATTAAAAATCATATTATCACATATTATACTATTAGATTTTATTAAATTATTTCCAGTGGATGAATGTTTATTTTCATAAAATAATTTAGAATCCCATGAATATTTTCCCGTAAAATCTCGAATTATCATTCGCGATGCTACAAACAATAAATTTTTATTTATTCTGTTCTAATATTAAGAAAAAATTTTTTTTTTTTATAATTTTATTTACCTGATGAGTCTTTTCCTGGTATTTCAACCAACGTTATTATGGTTGTATCATTAAACGAAAAATAGTGATAATTATTTGAAACTTCATCATCTTTTGTATCAGCTCCCATAGGGCCCACAAATGTGCTAAAAATTAAAGAAGAGAAATAAATAATCTAATGATAATATAGATAGTATATTAATACTTTGCTTGTTTACCTATGCATCATAGCAGGTCCATGAATCGGCGAAAAGTTATCCAAGTGATGCGTTAAATGTAATAAAACGAATTCTGCAATTTCCTATAAAAATTTATTATTATTATTTACAAATTATGGTGTTCGATTTGAATTTTGAACACTGTATATAACAGAAATATGACTAATAAATACCTTGACAAAGTTTACATCTTCAGCAGAACTATCAAACCCAACAACATTAAAACTATGATCATGCTCTAATACATTATCTAATGGTACCGTTCTCTCTGCTTTTTTAAATTTTACTGGATATTCGTTATTTAAATTTTTTCCTTTACTCTTATAAAATGAGATTGGATATTTTTTTTTCGGATTTTTATTTAATTCTAACTATTTTGTTAAATCAAATATTAGAAATTATATATAAAAAAAAATTATTATTATAATTCACTTTCACTTACATTTGAAAGTTCAAAAGCCATTTCAATTGCATCAAATACAAGTTGACATAATTCTGTGTCTGTAAAGAGATTCGGAGGAATAATCATGAGCCATTCAAGAAGACAATAAAATATTTTGGCTATTATAAATCCTACATATAGTAAGGATCAAATTAATATAAATGAACAAAAAAAAAAAGGAATACTAAATAATTTACATACCTCTTCCATTTTTGTGTGATGCTTTTTGTAGTGCAAGATGTTCATTCAAAGATCCGATTAAGTTCCCAAATACATCTTGTAAAATCATGAAATATATCTTAAAAATAAAAAAAAAATGTATATGGGTATATTTATTAGGTATAACACAAAATATAATAATATAATTATAATTAAATATCATACACCATCATCTTCACACCATAACGAAGAATTTTGTGCGAAAGTTATTAAGCAATCTGCAGCAACAGTAACTACTGGTAAATGGCTCCAGTATAACTGTTCCAATAAAGCCTGAAGACAGCCTTTAATAATTGTTTTGTCTGGCCTTAAATAAATATATATTTTAAAAAAAAAAAATAAATGTAAATAATTTCTTTATACATTTCTAAATATATTATTATATACTTACCAAGAAATTGCTGTAAGTTCATCAAATGCAAGAGTACATAGCCCGTATAATAGCATATTATGTGTCTCATAATTGCTAATTGTGTCCTCAGTTGAAAGTGCGCTCACTAAAGTTTCTTGCAACATTAATCTTAACTATAAAAAAATTATGATTTATGTTTTTCAAATTTATAAATATTTCATTAAAGAATGATTAATAAATTTAACTAACCTCTGAAAACTTTATATTATCCAATTTACTTAAATTTAATTCATCTAAATCTTCCCCATTCATTTTGGTTAAATCCTTATAAGATATGTTTGGAACCTGAAGAGAAGGTAACTGATTCACAATACAAATTAATGAACAAAGTATAGTAATAGCATTTTGTATTGTAACCTCCGAAGTACTATTATAATCATGTTTAGATAATAAATTCCGAATTGTCTCAATAAAACTATAATATAGAATATTACAACCAGGAAGTTTATGAGAAAAGAGCTTTGTTGAATTGTTAATAATTGCAAGTGTTATTGAAGAATCTTGATCAGATAACCCCTTTAATAAAGCACGATAAAAATGAGGATAATATTCCTCATCAAAGTCTTCATGGGGATATGACATTATTTTGCATAATCCAGCATATGCTAATGCACGTCCTGGTGCGAATGCCCTATTAAATATAAAAAATTTAGTTACTCTAGTCAATAGTTCGTTCATAAAATAAATAACTACATTTCTCTTACAAAGGTAAATTGCAAGCTTCAAATAACCAAGGTGCGAAATCAAAAAGTAAAGGTAAAGGAAATTTTCCATATTGATTATTTCGGACCTATCAAAAATAATTTAATATATAATTATAACCTAAAATCATATTTTAACAGAATAAGATGTTTACCAAACTAAGCATATCCAAAATATCAACTATGCATTTAATCGCTTCAGCATGATTTGGCGAGATCTGATGAGAAATAAATTAATTTTTTTTTTATTAAAAAAAAA
>QKYT01000292.1:36718-52195 GCA_003550305.1 Glomus cerebriforme | reverse complement strand
CTTGGCTTGAGCTCAGCTCGGCTTGAAAACTTGCAAGCCGGTTTGGCTTGTGCGGAGCTTTATCTATAGAGGCCTGCATTTGGCCAAATTTTGAAGCCTATGTTTGACCTGAAATTATATATATGTATGTTTTTCAGCCCGGACTGGCCTGAATTTAAAATTATACAAAAAAATGCTAGCCTAGCCCAACCTGCATTAAAATATTATAAACCTGGCCTGAACTAAACCTGGCTTAATAATTTTAATGCATTTTGTTAATTTTGCCTAGCAGAATTTGAATTTAATAAAAAATTCTGTTTTTATGATATTATGAGTCAAAGTTTATATATAAATTTTATATAGTTAATTAATTTTATTATATATTTATGATCATATAAAATATTTATTCATTTAATTAATTAAAGTATAATTTCTGTCTAGTCTAATTTTAGCTAGAATTAGTTGAAATTTCTGCCAGAATTAAAAAACTATGAAAATTTCAGGTTTAAATTTTGAACCCGGATCTGATCCGGAAAATTTATTGAAATTAAAATTCTGGTCCAGACCCAGCCCGGGTGGATTTAAAATTAATTTTTGCCATCCTGAACCTGGATCTGATCTGGATCCAGTTCAGGTTTTAGATCTAAATCTGGCCTATTGCAGACCTCTAACTCTCTATGCTTTAAACATGCTTCTGGATAGGAATTTTTTTTCTATAGAACTTGCTATAGCTTTAATCCCTTTCAGCTTCCAAAATCAAAATCAATACAAGGCTCTTTTCAGATTAATGGTGATATTTCATGTATGTATCTGATGATTTATATTTATATATTTTATTTTTCCAAAAAAAATACTCATTTGATAGTGGTACTTTTTCTTTAGGATAAGATAATAAAACAAGAAAAGTTAATAGGTGAAATTGAACAATCTGTACTTAGATCTAAAGGAGTAACAGTTCGTCATATATTAAAAATTTCTAATGAATTGTTTGAGTGAGTTTGTTTAAGTTAGCAGATAATAGAATAGATTTTCGTATAATATTAATGATTAAATATTATCACATATATTTATTTTTAGTATTAATACAGATTAACAAAAGCTGTTTATCTGAAAAAATATTACAATACAATTTTATATGAATTGATAATCAAATGTGATATATTATATTATGTGTTTAGATTTTGATATATGTTGTTCTTTATTTAGTCTTAAGGTGAATCTTACTTATTTTTAATTCATAGCGTATATTTGAAGCATTCTGAAATAGAACATGCACATGATTTTTTTCTTGGCAAGATTTTCTGAAAAGATTATGGTTTATTCAGTGAGTCTTTTATAGCAGTATTGACTAATCTTTTCCAGGATGATATAGATTATGTTTTGGCTATGCTTTCACCATCATAAGAATTAATATTTACTGCAAATTTTATATGCATAATATTCATACACAAGTCATAATATGATATCATAACCTTAGTAGCCATTATAAAGTTTTTATCTATACTTCACATACATAAATATCAATAAAGTTTTGCCCATAATTTGAGCATTTATTTTTTACATAAGTATGGGTATAAGGTATATATAATGCATCAGAATGATAATGAATTGTTAATTGTTATTAACTGTATTACACGATTCATTCATTCTTCTGCGAGCCTGGATATTATGTCCAGACACAAAATCTAATTGGTTGATCTTTGTGATTTGAGTTGCGGGAAGGTAATACCTGTTATGCCACAAACTGATTTAGCCAAGGTGCTGTATATATGCATGTAAATATAAAATTAGCATAGCTGAGATATGACCCAATATAAATCCTGATATGTTTGTAATCGAATAAAAATAAATTTGGATTTATTAGAGTATACTAATTTTAACAAAATCTAATTACTAAATCTTGAGTAATTTACGATTTTGTATTTTATATAAATCACGTGATTGGAATTGTGAAATTACTACGCAATTCATTTAATTCAAAATTCTGCAATATCGCAGATTTGAAAAAATAATTGCAGCATTATCTTTATCTTTAGCAGATTTTTTTATATTATTTTTAGTAATTTGGAGTTTTTTTTTAATATTGACTTAGCAAATTTTTTCTTTTTATATTACTATTTTTTATATTAATTGTTTAATTTCTTATTATAAGAAATAGTAAAAAACTATATATTGTATAATTTTTAAATTTCAAAAATAAATATTTTACTATATATAATTATTAGTTTTAAAATTTCGTATATATTCCATATTTATTATTATGTATAATTATTATGGTTTTTTATGAATTCCATATATATTAGATTTTTAATAAAATCATAAAACATGAAATTTGTATAAAATATACAGAATTATGATACAGAAATTGTAAAAATATATACAAAATGTATACAAAATATATTATTTCTGTATATTTATTTCTTATAGGGCAGAAAAGAATCTTATTGTTTCTTTTATTATACTGGAATTAGCTCAGGCTTTTTTGTGCAAGTAACATGGTACAATATATGGAAGTAACAGGTATAAAATTACATAAAAAATTCAAAATAAAAAATATATGTGACCAATTCTAATATCAATACAGTAGTACCCAAAAGTATCAACTATGCTAAAAAAGAGATTGGGAATATAGAAACAAAAAATAAAGTAAACTTTTGGTAGTACCCAAAGGTAAAATTTGCTAGCAACATATTGGGCTAATGATAGTACCCAAAAGTAATTGATATAGTAATACCCAAAAGTAATTGATGTAGTAGTATCCCAAAGTAGCAACTATGTGAAAAAGCATTTAAGAAACATAAGAATGTAAAATATAGCATACTTTTGGTAGGTAGAATAATATATAGGAAAGAAAATAAGAAATTATGCTTTTGCGTACTACTAATTTGGCATTTTGTACCTCATCCTTGGCAATTAAAAAGGTTATAAAAGGCAGAATTGCAAGAATGGCATAATATCAACATATTCTCCAAAAAAAAAAAGGAAAATTATATTGAATAATTTTAATAACCCAATCAAACAAGTGGAGCTGTCAGAGTTAAAAAAAATTAGTGAGAATTATCAAGACTTCGTGCCTCACCTGGCAATCAAAAAGTAAGTGAATGGATTGTGGTACATCTTTGGCAAATAGATGGATTGCAAATTCAGCACTTCATGCTTTATCCAGCAATTAAATGGGCATCTCCAAACCTCCAACCAACTGATTCACCAGACTGAACCCTGAATATTCCTCAAAAGTAATGAGAAAGTTGCAAGAAAGTGACGAGAAAGTGCCAGAAACTGAAGACGCAGTAAATTATGATAATTTCGGCCAAACTTATTCCATAATTTCAGCCGAATTTGGGACACAATAACTTGGCATCCAAGCTGGCATAGAAGTGACATAAAACTAACGAACTAATAGGATCCCTCTGGCACCCTGCCAGTTCTATGATAATTCCCTACCAGTTCCTTCAACAGTTCCATGACGATTCCATGACACCATCATGGCGCCAAAGCTGGAACCTAAAATCACATGCCCAAAAGATCGGCCAGAATTATGGCATAATGTCAGCCGAAATTAAACGAAATTGATCGCAAATTTACTGCGCCACCCGATGCTTTTTTTTTTTACACCACCACGATACCTTGAAAGACTGCCAAATAGGTATAGAAGGAAAGCATTCTTGGCATCTTAACAAGCAATCAAAGAGGCCCAGAAACAAATAAACAAATAGATAGCTCTTTATTAATAAAAAGGCTACAGAGCAATGAAAACAAGCGGATAGCTAGAAGGTAATGAAACGAGGACAGAGCAATAAAATCAAGTGAATATCTATGACAATAAAAAGGCTACAGAGTAGTAAAATAAAGTGGATAGTAATAAAGCAATAAAAAGGCCACAGAACACTGAAAACAGTAACTAGGTAGCATTATACAGATAATTAGATAACATTATAGCGCAACTGGATAACACTCTTATAAGAGTGTTATCCAGTAATTATTTTTTTGGTTTATTTATTTTATTCTTTTTATTTTTTTAAAGATTCTATTTTTTTCTGTATATATTATCATTATTACACTATTTATTACAATAATTAATTTCCTGTTATTAATACCATCTAAATAATTAAAATAATACTTACCTTTAAATTTAAATACAAAAAAAAAATTAATAAAGAATTATAATAATAACAATATTCTTGTAAAGATACAAGATTAATAAATAATAATATTCATAAAATTATTTTATGATTTTCGAATGGATTCTGTTTGGATTTAGCAGTTACAAAATCATTAGTGTGAACAAAAGAAGCCAATTTTTCAATATATTAGAAGGAAAAACAAAACTTACCATATGGTTCAACAACTTTATACAAATCAATATATCCCTTTAACCCTTTAATATCAATTCCAATATTAGTTAACTATCAAAAAAAAAAAATAAAATAAAATAAAATAAACATTAATCAAATAAATATAATAATTAATTACAAAAAAAGGATGTATATATTATTATTGTATAAACCTCTTTTCCAAATTTCTTTACATCCAATAGATACTGTAATCGAATTTTATCTTCATCACTCATAACAGTAGAATCTTCTATTAATCCATTATCACCCGAATCAGAAAACAAAGAAGAAACAAGGCCTCCTCTTGTTTGTCCTTTTTTTAATCTCTTCATTTTCATAATTTTTGAACTCTCCTCGGTCTTTTTCAAATTTGTAAGATATTCATATAATATTGTATAATATCTAATGTACATTAATAGTATGTTAATTTGTATAATTGTTGTAAATGAAAAAAAAAAAACAATTCTTTACCTTACTGAAACAGTATCTCCTACTATAGAGCTCCATTCTTTTCGTCTTTTATCACTTAAATATGGTTTATTAACATCATAAAAGGCAGCTAATGGTTTCATAATATGTGGAACAAAGTAAGAAGATTCTGTAGGTGGCTTAGTATTAGGTTGTCGATATTGTGTGATAATACTACGAACATGTCGTAATGCTTCTGTACATCTCTTTGTAAGAATTGCTGAGATCCTTTGACTTAAATCCGGTAAATCAGATTGCAAAGAAGAGAGTGAATTCAAAATACTTTCTATTATAAGGAAACTTATTTAGTTTGTTGTAATAGATAAATTAAGAATTTAAACGTAAGTTTACCTTCAATTATAGGTTGATCTATCATGGATTCAGGCAATTTAATTATAATACTTTCACGATATATCTCTTTGATCTTTACCATAAAACAAAAATTAAAAAATTTTCAATAAATATTTAACCCATTCTCCCATGCTTACCTTAATAGTCATATTCTCAACGTCATGTGACACTATAACCAAATGTCTTAATACTTGCTCGTCTAATGCATCATTGTTTGACGAGCTTGGCACTGGACTTCCAGACCCTCTATTTCCTGATCCACTAGATGGTCTTAATGCTGGTGAATTCATCTATATTCAATAAATAATAAGTTAAAGATTATTGGTAGTTATAATGAAATAAATTATATACTTACTATTTTATCATTGGCCTGATTATTGGTTTCAACTAACTCAACTAATATTGATACAAGCCACTTCTTATATCTTTCTATTAACTATATAATAAGATTAATAAGTTTATAAGTATTTAATTGTAAATTCTTTAAATATAATATTTACCTGTAAGGTTAATTTCCAGAACCTGTGTGAAAGTCCATATATGAATACTTCTTCAGACCAACATCTTTCTATAGCTAATATAATGAATTTACTAGCAGGTAATTTTAAAGATGTTGGATCTATAAAAAATAATATAAATATGTCACAAAATTTAATATATTTATATATATGTATAAATAAAAAAGTCAATATGTTGCTGGTTTACATTGTGTGTCATTACTACTATCTATTGATACATCTAATCCAGTGTTTAGTGTTTCTTCAATTTGATTTGAAATTTCTTTAAACCTTTGGATTAAAGGGAATAACATTCAAATTAGTATATACATATTAAACTAGTAATATAAACACCACAAACCTCAAAAACTCACCGTAATTGAAAATATACCGGTAACTGCCATCTTTTCATAAATTCTACATACGTAGAATGATTTCTCAAATATAATAAAGATTTCTTGGAATAACATAAGCTTTCAATACTTGAAACAAAGTTCATGGATATTGAATAATTCTATAAATGAATAAACCAAATTTAGTATTATAAAAAAATAATATCATTTTAGCTAGAAATTTACCTTATGAAACATATTTGGAATTCCAGGATTAAATATTAATGATAATTTTTTATTCACAACTTCCACAACTTCTGTCCATATAGAATTCACCAAAATTTCAAAACTAGTCCCCCTTAAAACCTTTCTTGTAATTTCAAGCAGAATGTTACAATCATTATTAATAAATTGCAATATCTTATTATACATAAGAGCTAAAGGCTCTTTTGAATACGATTCCATAATACGAGATTTCATTGATTTTCCAGCAAATAAACGCGATGCGATTACGGCAGAGGGAGCAATTGACTGTGGATTTTCAAGCACAGACCGTTTAACTGTCTAAATCAATATAGGATATTAATATTAATATAATAATTTATTATAAAAAAAAATGAAATTAAAAACAATTATATACTTCTTGAATAAAAGGGGCAACCAACTCTTCTCTAATCACTTCCTCAGCAGATATTGTTTGATCTATCAAAGCATAAGTTCTAAGAATTTGAGTTAATGTCTCCTTGGAAGATGATGTACTTGATTGACCCTTCACAATACGCAAAGCCGAACGAAGTGCTGAAGAAAGATTTGTGCGAAGAGTATCTTTGATCCGTATAATCCTCTAAAAAGAAATAACAATTTTTTTAATAAAAATTTTCTAAAATGATATCTATAAATTCCTTACATACCCAATCAATATTTTCTACAAAGGGTAAATCTTTTCCTTTGTTTACTAAATATTGCATCTGATTATATTCAATGGCAACACGTTCAATTTGTTTCGCGTTATTTCCACTAATAAATCAAACAAAAAGAGAAATAACTGTTATCGATAAGAATGAATTGAAATAATAAAAACAATATGAATAAAAAATAATGAATTAGAAAAAATACCTATCATCTTTTGATACTAGTGAAGAACTAGTATCACTACTAATTAACAATAAGTTTTCAACTTTTCGCACAGATTCATGAATATTAATTAGAAGTTGTAAAGAAGCCTTCTTTTCACGAATAGATGTTCGATGAACCAGTTGATTTTCCAATGAATCGACAACTCCTTGAAATGTCAATCGAACCCCCTATAAAAAGTTAATAAAATGTGAAGATCGAATCCTACCAAGTTCCATTTTCAATCGTATTCACATACCTCAACCTCTTCTCTCATTTTACCCAAAGGTCTAGCAACTTCTTCAATAACTTTATCAACTCCCTTTAAATTTGTTGACAAATCAACAAAACTGCTATAATCCTTATTAATCATTTCCACCAATTCACTCTTCAAACTTTTCAAATGTACAATCAACTCTTTCTTCAATTCATTTAAAGGTAAATGACGTCTACTAGCTAAAAAGTTATCAGCATTAAATTCGGGTGTCGCAAACATTTCTCTGTTCAATGGTTGAGGAAATGGTAAAGGAGTTTTCGTGTTATCTGTTGGTGAAGTGAAATTTGGCCATGTTTTTTGATCTGAATGTTCTGGTGTTGTGTATATGGTTAGTATTGGTGAGCGTGAAGTACGAATAGCAGATTTTTCTTCGGTTTTTGATGAAGTTGTCGATTCTGGAATAACCATTTTTTTATAGAACAGATGAAAAAGAACACCGTTTTTTGAAAATGTGGCAATTTATATTCAAATTTTTGTGTTATCAACATAATTGGTCACTACATCGGTTACACTGGATCTTGGATATAAAAAAAAAAAAATTTAAGAATTTAAGCAAATTTTTTAAAAAATGATTCATACAGTAAGACGGACAATAACAACACGATTAAAAAAATTAACGATAGGACTAATACCGGCAGACGGTATTGGTAGAGAAGTTATCCCCGTAATTATAAATTAAAGCTTTTACAAACATTACTTCCAATTAAGTGAAATTTCTATATAAAAATGTTATAGGCTGCACAACAAGTTCTTGAGGCATTGCCAACTGTGGCTGATGGACCAAGTTTTAACTTTATACACATTGATGCAGGCTTTGAATATTTTCAAAAACATGGGACTGCTTTACCTGAAAAAAGTTTGGATATTTTAACAAATGAATGTAATGGTGCATTATTTGGTGCTGTTAGGTAAGGCAAATCACGCGTTTAATTGGGTTGGTCTATCTGATTATATAAATAAAATTCTATAATCCACAGTTCCCCATCTCATAAAGTTGCTGGGTATTCTTCGCCTATTGTGGCTTTGAGAAAACATTTAGATCTATACGCGAATGTCAGACCCGTCAAATCTGTCTTATTTGACCAAAATCCTGACCAAAAACTCGTAGATATTTTAATCATTCGAGAAAATACCGAATGCCTGGTAGGAATTATCATTGACATATAAAAATATTTATTTCACTTATTTTAACAAAATCATCTATTGTTAGTACATTAAACAAGAAAGACAATTTGTCGATGAGGCCACCGGGTTAAAAGTAGCATGGGCAGATCGAAAAATATCCGAATATGCATCCAAACGATGCGGTAAAATGGCGTTTGAAATGGCATTAGGAAGAGATAAACTTCGTCAAAATGTACCATTGGAACAAAGAATTTGGAAGTCAAGACCAAAAGTTACTATTGTACATAAATCCAATGTATTAAGTATCACAGATGGATTATGGAGGGAAAGTGTTAGAAGTGTTAAAGAAAATGATCATAAATATGATGGCGTGGATGTAGATGAACAAATTGTTGATTCAATGGTGTATGTATAACTCATTAAGATAATTAATGTATTTGTACTTATGAGAAGTTTTTTTTCCATAGGTATCGTCTTTTCCGTGAGCCACAAGCTTTTGACGTCGTCGTTGCCCCAAATTTATATGGCGATATCATCAGGTTTTTATTCTTTTATATATTTGCCATAGTACATACTATCATGTATTCATTCAAAGTTCAAAATATCCAAAATAGTGATGGCGCAGCAGCTTTAGTTGGAAGTTTGGGTGTAGTTCCGGGAGCAAATGTCGGTGACAATTTCGTAATTGGCGAACCAGGTACCCATCAAAGTAATCAAACATTTTACCAACTCCGGTTTATCAATTAACAAATACTCTTTTTCTATAGTTCATGGATCAGCACCAGATATTGCGGGCCAAAATAAAGCAAATCCAATTGCAGCAATTCGTAGCGCAGGACTATTACTAGAACATATGGGATATCCCAAACAAGCACTTAATATTTATAATGCTGTAGATAGTGTAATGAGAAAGGGTAATATTCTTACACCTGATTTGGGAGGTAGTTCAACAACTCAACAAGTCACCAATGCCATCCTTAAAGCACTTTAGATTATTTTCGTTTGTGTTATTAAGGTTGTGAAATTATTAGTACTTTTAATTTATTTAAAAAGTGTTAAAAGAGAAAGCAAAATATAAAATAAAATTAAGCTAATTAATTTAAAATGTTCTCCTATTTATGCGCACTCCTATAATTAAACCTATTTCCTCACATTACTGATTATGTTCAATAAGGAAATATATATGTTCTGCAAGCATTTCCTGATTTAAATTAAAATTTATAATATCAAATGGACCTTTAGAATACTACTTAAAAAGCAATAAAAAAACATTTTAATATTTATTTTGTGCTTATTTTACCTTTTAAATTACTAAAAAAGTTATGAATTTATTATAAATACCATTTTCAAATTGCTATAATCAGATGATTTACCAATTATTTATACAATTTCACAAAAGCATAATGTGTATATTAGTAAAAATTTTCACAAAGTTATTTTCTTTACAACTACTTAATTTTTATTAAATTTCATAATCTAAAGTATTTGAAATTTATGTTTCTATTCTTAATTCCAAGCAATTTTATATGATTTTACTGTAAATTTTATAAGAAAAGTTTGTTTTTAAGTCTTTTATATTGTAAAAAAAATTTTTTTTTTTTTGTATAGACTATTAGTAAATTTATATTTTTTTATAAGAATAATTTTATCTACCATCCCTAATGATTTTTTAAAATACCATCCTTATTTGATGCAGTATATAAATCATATGTTCATATATACTGTATTTTTATTAAAATATCACAAATATTTATTACAATAATTAAAATAATATATAAGAAATTTGTACATGATTAATAAAGTTATGATTCCTAATTAATAACTGAAGGAATTTTTTGCAGTAATAATACAAGTTAATTATACATTTTTCTTATTTGAACAATGTAAATAATTATGTCCAGATTTCTTACAAATTTTACATGGTATACATACTGCAACTTCATAAATTATACTTATATTTAAGATAATTGCGACATATATATCCATTATCAGAATGATTAATAAATCTATTGCCTGCTAAGTGTAAAATTATTTAATGTATTTTCTTCAAAAGATTTTAATTTTTTAGCAGGCCTTCCTTTTGCATTAACTTGCAATAAATTACAAATCATTTCTTGATTTTATTTATTAACATTAGTGTTAAATAATTCCACTTCTTAAATTAAATCTTGTAATATAGCTGCAATATATGTCAATTTGAATTCAAATGCTAAGGATGATAACTTTCATCCTAATGCTATACATTTTTCATCTGATATTTTTTGATAAAATATTTAACTTCAGTAGAATTATTAATTACTTAAGTATTATTATGAATTTCACACATTAAAGTTACTAAACTTTCACTTCCAGTATCAATCATAAAGTTAGCAAAATTATCTATTTTCTGTAGATCAATACCTTTTTTATATCACTGACTCTTTAATAAATTAAATATAAATTGTGCTTTTTGTATTCATAATATCACTTAAAAAAAATGATGACAAATCAAACTTTCACTAGTTAAAAGTAAATATGTATAAATATATAAGAATAATTTTAAAATAATATCATGTAATTTACTAATGTTATATTAACTGCCATATGTTTAACTTCCAAATTTCTATAACATTAATAAGATTTACATTACTAATTAGAGATTTAAGTGCAATTTGGTATTTATCTGAGGGTAGTTAGTAATAACTGCTATCTTTATAAATTTTTACCTCACATGACAAGTTATACTTTTCTATATAAAAGTTATATTCATGATTTATTTTTATATAATTATATTTTCTTTAAAATAACTTATAATTATAATAATTACGATTAATTTGTCTAATAAAAAAAAAACTTTATTTATTTAATAAAGGTCAATTTAATTTAGATTAGAAATCATACAATAAAATAAAAAAATATATGTATACAATAAATTTTATTACAAAAAATAATAATTAATTTATAAAAACTTACTTAAGCATAATAAAAATTAATATCTAAATATTTTCATATCTATTAAACAACTTTGCTTATTTAATAAAAGCTAATTTTCTTTAATCAAAGTGTTTAAATTATATTACAAATATAATAAAAATAAGTATAACTTTATAAATATTTAAGCTAGTTTAATGAAAATTAATATGTAAATAATTTCATACTTATTAAATAAATTTACTTAGTTTTTAAAAATATATTTGCTTAATCATATCTTTTAAACAATTTTATTTAGTTTAATAAAAGTATTTTCAAAGTGTTGAAAATTTTTTGTAAAGTTTCTAAAAATAAAAAAATATGTTAATTAAAAAAAAATATTTAAATAAAAAATATTTTTATATACTGCAAATAAAACTTTTAAAAAACTTAAAGAAGAAAGAAAAGAGAAAGGAAAGTAAGTTATCTTTGAAATATAAATGATAAATAAATAAATTAGTAGTTATATTACTATTATATAGGGAAAACAAAATAAAAGTAAGTATATATCTTTTAAAATAGATTAAGATTTTTCTTTCCAAAAAAGAAAATATCTGAATTATAATTTTATATAAATATACTTCTATATAATTACTGATTTTGTGAGAACTAATTAGGTAACTACTAACTATATAAAAGTCTAATTGTATATAACAAAACTACTAATTTTGTATAATTTCAAAAGTTTTACTTATAGCTAGTTTTAGTTTCATCTGCAACATTATTGTATTATTATGTATTTATTATCTGTTTTTATGCTTAATAAAAATATATATACTTATATAATCAATTTTTATTATATTTGTTATAAAATTATAAAATCACAATAATTACTATATATTAAGTTAGGTAGTATTGAAAATGTCAGGATTTTGTACCAAAGTATAATTTTATTAAAATATGATAATAAAAGTAAAATACATATCTGATATAAAATATATGACAATTAAATACCAATTTAAAATAATAATACTATTACATTTATTACTATGAATCCAATTAACAAATAAATAAACATTTGGATTGATCTGATCTTTTAAATAAACTTAAAATTTAAAATGTCTAGTGATTGGACTTTAAACACATTTTTTTAGTTATGCTGGATTTTAAGTAAGCTAAACTTATCTATTATCATTAGATTAACAGAAGAAATAAGGTATAAAAATTGGAGCTATTAAATAAATTAACTTATAAAGTATATAATTTATAATTAATTATTAATTTATTTAATGTTGCCATTTCGCACAACTTTTACATAGTAATACATTATGAATGGTAAATTCAAATGGAAAATAAGATTATTTTATTGTTTTTTGGTACATTCGTAATTTTATATAAAGAGATAAACCCTTCACATCCCATAAAATGTCCGCCTGAGCATTATTAAATAAAAATTTAAAAAAGGTTCTAAAAAATTTATAGAAAACGCGTACTTTCGCTACAAAAATTTGTTTAATTTACTTATAGATGAAAAATAAATAATAGATAAAGAACTTTGCATTGCAAATATTCTTATGGAGGTTAATGTAACAATAATCATCTAATAATTATTTTTATGAAGTATTAGATCTGCGTGGTCGAGGATTCACTTCATCTTTAATAGTTGTAATACCAATCTGTTCCCTACCGGCAGATCCACCTACATAAAAAAAATTCTTGATATAAGTAAAAACAATTTTTTTAAATTAATTACAAAGCTTACAAACCTTCTTTAGGTTTTCCCTCTTCATTTTTATCTTCTAAACGTTTCTTTTCTTCAACTTCATCCATTGATGGTTTTTTGTATTTTGAATCAGATGGAATTATCTTATTATCTTTGGTAATAGTACGTTCCATGTTTTAAATAAAAATTCTTTTTTTTGTTTTGATAGAAGCTAAATTATAAAAAATTTTGTTTTTTGAAAGTTTAAAGAGCGCATATTTATAATTTTATTTGAGCATACTGTATGTCATTATGATATTATGATCTAATAATGACGTTCAATTATAATATGACGTTTTTATTTACGAAAATAATGAACTATCCGAAAATAGTAATATAATCCTAGTTAAAACATTTATGGTAATAAATAATGAAATAATGTCCTTTATTGACAATAATATACAACTACAATAGATAATATTACATAATTTATAAAAATAAATTTGCTAAAATAAAATAGGATAATTTAATTTAATGTAAAAGAGAACGAATTTTAGATCTAATGGTTCGATGATGATGATTATGATGATGATTTTTATGATTATGATGATTATGGTCATAATTAGGATCTCTTCTTATGGTAAAACCCATAAAATGATGACCCTTTGTCCCCTGTTGAGCGGCGGGTCTAGTTTGTCTTCTATGTCCTCTTCGAAATCCACCAAATAACTAAAACACAAAAATATAATATAGTTAGAATTAAGCAAACCAATAATTTTAATAATTTTAAAGAAATTATTAATGTTGATAACAAACCTTTGGGTGGTTACCACCTGTAGTAGTGGTACCCGTAGTGGTGGCTGTGGTGGTATCATAATTTCTATGCCTCCTTCTTACAGGTGACATAATAACGCGTTTTGTCTTATAAAATAAACGACGTGGTAAAGAAGTTACTCTATGAGTATTTCCTGTTCTTCTGCTTTTAACCATTTTTACTTAATTTTTGATATTATTTTATTTAAAAAAAAAAAAATTCAAGATTGATTTGTTTTTTTTACTTGTTAAAAAAGGCGCGAAATTTTGATCAATTTATAGATTTTTCTTAGTTCTTTGTATGAAAAAAAAGAGTAAAGGATGATGATGTCACAATTTCGGGTCATAATTTCATCATGATGATTTTCATTATTTTGATGTCATTTGAATAGCCAGAGTAACCACATGTATAATGTGGCGAAAATCATAATGCCAGCGTAAAATACCCGTAAATCCGGCTATGACGTTTTAACTGATACTAGTAAACAGGACACAGTAAACTCAGTAAACAATAACACTCGCCACTCAACCGCCAATATTTCTAGAATTGATTTCTAAAAATAAAATTTGTAACAGGTGAAAATTTCACACCCTCATTCTTTTGAACTTTAATCTCCACCCCTAACTTTAATATGAAACTTTAATAATTAAGTGAAACATGTTCAGAGAAGATAAACTATTTAATAAAAGATACGAAAATTTTTAAAACAATGGAATGCCAAAATCATTATTTGACCGACCATACGGACGAATGGTACTGCTTTATCATATATAATTAAGTTCATTCATATTTAAAAAGATGAATACTCCTTGTATCCAAAATCGCGGCATAAATGAAAACCTTTTTTAATATGAAGAAAAAATAACGAAAATCCATAAAAATTTAGATAACCATATGATGATACATAATTGATTATGTGACAGATAAAGTAATATTAAAAGTTTTATATTTGTTATTTGTTAATGTTTTGTTTTTTTATTATAAATTTATTATGCAAAAAGAACCATTCGGAAATAATTTATCATAGTACGTAGTAATGATAATCTTTTGTAATGAACTTATGAGCGCGAATATTATAATGAAATTTCATTGTGATAAGTATAAATAAAAAGCAATACAACATATACCATTATATGTTTTTGTAAAACAAAAGTATTAATAATACTATAAAAGCATGAGTTCTACGCATTTAATAACTTAAAAAAAAAGAATAATTGAAAATTTGTTTCTTTACATTGTTCTCTTTTTTCTTTTTTTCCATCATATATTTATAATGTGTAACAATGTAACAATTAAAGATCTTCAATCATTTGGAACAATATGGGAAATCATTATAAATTTTTCTTATTTTAGAAAATTCTTCTAGTTTATCTTATTTTTATGTACGTATCACATCAGCTGAATTTGGAACAATACTATTAACAATACCAGTAGATACCAGTAGGTATTATTTATCTACTTTACTTGGATAGATTATTTATAAGAATAATATTATGAAAATTAATTTACATCTACATTGTTTTATTAATAAAAAAAAATATTGTTCATATATAAAATGTGCCGCATTTTTAAATTTTTTTTTTTTTTTTTTTTTTT
>QKYT01000291.1:103727-137925 GCA_003550305.1 Glomus cerebriforme | reverse complement strand
AGATATTGCATGAGAATAATAATAAAATTAGCAGTTTCAATAGGACTCGAGCTATATTTAAGGATTGTCACATTCTGTTAATATATTACAGCCTTTTTGATTAAGTAAATACTAAAATTATTAATTTAAACATAAACAGTTAAATTATTTTTATTTATGGTTTTTTATATATAACCTCCGTTAAAATATTTTTTTTTGAATTTATAAAAAAAAAAAAAAAAAATTTAGAATAAAAGTAAATTTATTCCTCATCCTACATGAGTAAAATATGTCATATGAAATAAGTCCCGATACGGCTCCAGAAGATGTTCAAAAAATTATTCTTGACAATAATACCAGAAGACTTAGGAGAAAACCAAAACTTTGTCTAGATTCAAATGATGCTATTAAACCAGTAGTTTCTAGTGATAAAAATAATGAAGAAAAAAAAATTGAAGTTGTTACCAATTCTTACAAAAATTCTCCAAAAAAGGATACTTAACAGTTTTCGAATTTTAAAAACAAATTGGAATATGATTTATCAAATTTCACCTTAGAAAATTTAAAAAAAGAAATTTATAATTTAAAAAAAATATCATTTTTCTTCTTTCGATTAACAATATTTTATAAGTCAAATTTTTAGATGGCTTTTTTTTATGACATTTATTTCAATTTTTTAATGCAATTTTATTATAAGATTTTTTTTTATAAGATTCGTATTTATGTTTTAAGATTTTTATTATGTATTTTTATAAAATATTTTTGTATGATACTAAATCACAATTATTTTAACAAAATTTAACGCGTATCGTGACGCAATAATTATGATGAATATTCTTTCCTTAACAGTTGATAAATTATTCTGTCTTATCTAACGTTTCCTGTTGTTAATTACGATATTTTATTACCTAATTTATGTTGTTTCTACACTGAGTGAAATATTATACAAAAAATTTTATTTGACCTGCATTTTTATTGATTGTGATCTAAATGCTCTGCCAATCCAGATCATCCACTGATAGGAAAGATTTGCGGATAGGGCTGTATGCAGGGGTATTTTATACTGTAAGTGACATCGAATCAATTACATCCTTCTCAGTATTATAAATTTGAAATGAATTTTACACACATTTGATCACCATATCTAACAAATATATAATTTTTAAGTAATGGAAATCTTTTGATTTTCAATATTTGGAACTACAGTACATACAGTATATAATCTCCTTCACTTAAAAGAAAATCTGTTAAAGTACACATTCTAGTAACTTAACTTTGATTAAAAATAACCCATTTTGTACACAAATCCTAACCTACCCTCATAAAATTTCTCTATGGTGGTAACACAATAGTGCACCATACCCCTAATTCCTCTATGATGGCATAGTACACAAAACCCCTACATTATACAGTATATTTTGGGTTCTCCCGAAACTCATAATCCCGAGTATTCCCGACTGATCCAAATTATTGAAATTTCACATTATTTTCGCATTTATCAAAAGTTTGAGATAATAGAGTTAATAGAGCAATAAATAAATATATTTATTTAATCTATTTATTGAAATTTTGCTATACAAAAAAATTATGACTTGTTACGCATTTAAAAGTGATCAGCAATAACTCTGGCCAATCTATAATGCCGACCAGAATTACAGCTTTAATATTAAAATCGATTCTAATTCGATTTTCGATTGGTTCAATTTTATTAAAATCGATTTCAATCCCATGAGACGCTTTCCTTTCCTTTGAATGTTTTTAGGTGACATTTTTAGTGTAGGCATTTCATTGTTAAGAAGATAAAAATTTCAATTATATTTCTTTTGATTTGCTTTATATATGATAGTCACTTACAATTTTTCTCTTTTTGCCTAGCTACTCTTTCACACTTTCCGTTACTCCCACTTCGCATGTTTGGGAATTAATAATAATAAAAAATAAAAATCAAATAATTAATATCGGCTTAATTTGGAGTTTTCTTGCAAAATAATTTATTAATCTGCTGTAATAATTAAGGTCATAAGCATCAATCTCCTAAATCAAAACTTCAATAACACAAGAAATTAACTGTTAAGGGCAAAAATTATGAGCAAGCGGATCAAATCATAAATAGTGTAAAAATATGACTTAAAGTTGAGTTTCATGAATTAGGTATAAAATAAATTATCTAAAAGAAAAACATCATTTGAAAAAAAATGGGCTGCATTTTTATTTAAACAATAGTTGGTTCTTGTATTAATCTAATCATTCAGATTTTATTTAATTCTTTTAAATAGTAAACTTATTAAATAATTTTAAAAATGTAAGTATAAAAAATAGAAAAAAAAATTTTGTAGATTTTTTACTGTCAATAAGTATCTAAACTTTACTAAAAACTTTGTAAATTATCAGAAAAGAGATTTTAATTATCAACCCTGGAAGTTTGTCAACAATTGAAAGGGAATGTTTGGAAGTCCCTTGGTTAGAGAAAGGCGATATTTTCTTGCCTTCCTTACTTTTTATGTGCATCTCAAGCTAAAATTTATAATCAGTTAGAAATAACAGTTGGAACTGTTAATGATAAATGTAAATATCAAAATCGGTATATATATTCACTTTTTGATTTACCGATTTAATGATTGCTTGATTTGAAAAAAATTTTTTTTTTTTTTATAACAGCTCTTTTATTGGTAAACTTAGTAAAAACGTGATGTCACGTAATAAAGATCTTACAGCGAACAAAAACTCTTTTAAAAAATTTTCCTAAAAGTACTGCAAATTATTTTTTTTTATTTGATTTATGGTCAAAATAAACTCATTTGCAAAATTTTGAAGAACAATATGAAATTCATTTGAAATATTAGAAGTATATAATATATTCTTATTGATATAATCATTTGGTGTTTGTATTATGTTCATGATTTAAAAAATTTAATAAGTTTATTAAAATTACATAAATTATAAAAAAAAAATAAAAGAAATATTGTATTTGAAGTCAAAAAATTATTTTTTAAATTGTAAAATTGGTGAAATCATATCTCCTACTAAATAATAAACTAAAATCAATATTATAACTATTCTGTATGTCTATTTCTTTGTTGTCCTTTATCCCTAATGTTCTATTCATCTTACACCATATAATTTTGACTATTTGTTTTTCATCATATTTGTTTACTTTGATTTATTATTATTTCTCCCTTTTGTTCACAATGCAAATTTTCCTGGATTTACTTTAGACATCGATATAAACTTTAAAGTTGTAAAATTTCCTGTTCTGAATTTCTGTTCATCAATTTATTGTACATGTATGTTGGCTTATTCTTTTTGCTATGCCTTTCCATATGGTGCTTTTCTATTAATTCCTTTAAGTTTCAGCCTTGTGACCATACTCCATTTGAAACCTGAAACCCAAACACTTTTGGTTCTCATAGTATTCCATTTAAATTTCTACAGTATTGGTTGTAAAGGAGCAATTGTTAATTGTGAGATAAACCCACATTCTACAGTGAATTCTTCAGTAATTTTGTCATTCACCATTATGTTATTTGTTCTGTTATTAAAAATGTTTATCATTGTTTTACTATCTTTTCTTCTTGGTATCTTTTTCGTCATCTGTTTCTGCCTGAGTTATAAAGCTTTATTTATGTCCATGAAATGAATCCAAATTTCTCTTTTAAAATCTTCAAATCTTCATTTTTTCCAAATCTGGATGGTGTTTGTATTACATGAGCTCATAAATAAAGTAGTCAATAAGTATATAAAGAAATGGAAGGGGAATTCTAGTCTAAACCAAACCAGCCAGATCTGACCGGTCTTTCCTTGCCTGATACGAAGAAGATCTTTATATACAGTATAAGGAAGAGAAGAGGAAGTTTAAAGGAATTTAAAAAAAAATACCAAACCCGCCAGATAGAAGTTACTCAACTAACTGACTGGTATTACTGGTTTCCTTGCCTGATAGAGGAAGACCTCATATACAGTATAAGGAAGATAATAAGAAGTTATTAAAGGAATAGTTGGGAGTAGTTGTTAGAAAGGATAGAAAGATAGAGAGAAAATAAACTTAGAAATAATTAGGTAGTAATTCATCTTGCATTGCTGATAATGTATTTTTAAAATAAGGTGAATGAGCTCTAAGGATATTTTAATATATTTTTAAATATGATAATTTAAAAAAAATAATATGGAATTTTGGAGGTATTTATATAATTAAAAATATTAAGAATATAAAAATGAGTCAAAATTATCAATAATAAATAATAAATTACATCACGCAAAATTCCGATTATAGTTTATTAATGACTCATGATTTCTCCCTAATATTAAAATTCGCATTTATTAATAAATTATGCATGATAAAAAAGACCTAATTAAGAAATTGATTAACCAAATATGGAATTTAATTTGCCACATAATATATTAGAAGCATGACTTCTTTTTGATTGTATATTACAAAAAAAAAAATATTCCAAACGCCAAATCCGACTTGGGATATCCCAAATCAAACTTGGGAACAGTCTAAAATTTAAATATACCCTAAACTAACTAGTGAATTTTAAATGTATAACGTCTCAACCTACCATCTAAGATAGAATTTGGGATACAACTGAACATACCCATACTTTAATTTTTTTATTCCTTTTTGTTTAAATAAATAAAAATGGGGTATATCCAAATTAGTGAAAAATATTGAAAACTTTATGTGAAGACTATACTGACATCTTTATGTTATAAAGATGAAGTTCCAATTCGAAATTGTTATTAGTATTAAAGATTTAAAATTAAAAAGGTTAATTTCAAAATTACTATACTTTTTTCTCCACTTTTAATTTTAATATTTCTTTTCTAGTTAATAATTACACAAAGCAAAAGTACATATTCTCAATTTCATTAACCAACTCCTTTAATTTTGCTAGTGGATCCTTCATTTTCATTATTTGTTATTATTTTATCTTTTTCTTCTTGCTCATTATCAAAATCTTGTTCGATATTGTCTTGTTCTAATTCTACCTCAATATCACTATCATATGCTTCCATTTCAATATCATTACAATTTTCATGAGCTAGGATTTAAAGAATCAAACAAATAATTAATATTGTATTTTATAAAACATTACTAGCAAAGAATAACTTTATTTGCTTTATTTATAATTTCGGCTCACACAAAAAAAAAGAAAAATATGAAATAAACTTTTTATTATTTTAAACGAGTTTTCATCATTCGAGCTTTCAAATTGAATATTTTTGATCGCGGATGAAGCTATTTATCGCCAGTTGATCAGATGTTGGGAAAATGACCAAAAATAAGGCCGATACTCGACTTTTGTTCGGTATCAATTGCAAATCATTGAGCAAGCAAAATTTAGCCAGTATAATTTAAAATTGACAATTTTTTATTCTTATTTTATTATGTCGATATTTAATATTTCAGAGCAGTAAAAATTTAAAATCGCGGCACAATATTTTTACACAGAATTAGAAATTCCAGATGCAGATAAAAAGGATCTTACATAACATTTTTCTTCTATTTTTTAATTGTTTCATGCAATAAAGTTTTTGAATTATGGAAACGTGAAAAATGTAACCATGAAAGTGAATATTATTGGTGTAACACATGTAATGTAAATGACTTCAACTAAATTTCAAAAATTGGACTAGTCTACGTATAATTCTAAAGTATTTTACGCCAAGAGCTTATACCAAATTCTAAAAAATTCATATGACAAAGTCATTTATGACACGCTGAAAAAATGACGTAACTATAAAAAGTTCAAATAGCTGCACCTCTATATTTATTTAAGGAAAATGCACATCAAACCGAACATTAGTGACATCCAAATGTATGGAATGCTTCTTCTGATTGTCAATGTTTAACAAACTGATCGTCAAAAATTTAGTAAATTAGAGCAGCAAATTATAAAAAAAAAACCCAATGAACCTGAACAATAAAATTATAATTTATAATGCAAACTTTATAAAACAAAAAATTTATTAGATGTACTAGATGTCTAGATTTTGTTATTTCCTAAATACATTAATATTTAGTAACATGTTATTCCCGGCTTTTAATAACAAACATATGCAATAAAATCATTTAAAAAATTTGATTTAAGACATATAAATATAATATAAATGTTTATTAATAATAAAGAAATGAAAAAAAATATATGAACTATTTAATTTTACAAACTAAAAGCTTTCAAACCCATACATACTACTCAAGTCTTAATATTTAAATAATGATATTGTTGGATATATAAATGTTGGATATAATTTTTTAAATTCAAATATTTCAGATTTATTTTATGATTTTATTAGTTATCTTCAAGAATTTCTAATTCATCTTGATCTTCGGAATGAAGGTTTGGATTATTATGTATTTCATTTTCATCTATATTTTTGTAAATACCATTAATTATAAGATTTAGTAATAGAAAGACATTATAACTGGCTTTCTTACCATCACTTGTAATATAATCTTTTCTTTGTAAATCTTGGTAACTTACTTTTTTTTTAAAAAAAACAAATTACATATGTTATATTAATAAAAATTACGATTTAAAAATAATTACCTTTATTAAATTTCATTTTTTCAATTTTGAAAATGAAATTTTCTATTTCATTCCCTGTAATTAAGAATGGACTCATAAGTATTAATAAATATTACTGTAAAAATTAACGACAATTGTAAGTAAATTACCATCTGATATATTTAAATGTATTATTTTAGATTTACTTTTTTCTTTATCGTTATCTTACAGAAATTAAATTATATAAATACAAATAAATTCATGAACAAAGGCATAAAGAGTTATAATTATTATATCTTACCAACTAACGTTTGCAAATCATATTGCTCCAACTTATTTTCAAATGCAATATCTAAAATAATAAAAGAATTTATTACTTTTAATTCAAAGTCTTATTAATGTATTAATTAATACGTACCATCCGGAATACTTAAATAATGTTGAATACTATAATAATCTTTTAAATAGGAATGCAAAAAAAAAAATAAAATAAAAGAAATATATATATTAAAAATATTTTTTAGTAAATCTGCAACACTTCAGAACGAATAATAAATTATAGTTATCGTTATTACTAGATGGGGTGGGGTAAGAGTATCGGTCAAAGACCGATACTCTCCCATATTATTAGTTAGGCTATTAGGCTTCAAATTACGGACAATCTGGATCTAATAGCCTGACTAATTGTAATTATTATTTACCTTTTTGTTCTTCTGATAATTCTAAAATAAAAAAACATGTTATAAATCTTATAGTGTTATTAATTACTAAAGATTAAAATATAAGAATTTCTACCTTCAGAAGCATTCTTTGGTTCGGGTAAATATTTAAAATTATAAATTTTACTACTAAATCTTCTGAATAGTAACTCAGTAGAATTAGTATTTATATTAGAATTAATATTTGATTGCATATTAGTACTATTATACTTCTGTTGTTCATAAAATGGTATATTAATTTCTCTTATTTCGACCAATAATGTATCAATACTAGGTCTATTCCTTGGATTTGCGTCCCAACATCGTTTCATTAATTTTTTATATTCTAATGGAGTTCCTGATACAATTTTTGGTCTCATACCATTAACAATATTCATTGCAAGATCATAATCATTTTCATAATTAGCAAAAGGTGGTTGTCCAGATGAGATTTCCCACATTAGCATTGCAATACTATATATATCAGACGCAAAGGTATATCCTTCTCCAACAATAACTTCTGGTGCTATGTAAGGAAGATTTCCATATATACTTCCTAATGGTTTATCAACAGGTCCACAAAATCCAAAATCACTAATAAACCAATCATTAGAATATAATATGTTTCCTGAATGCAAATCTCTATGAACTGCATTTTCATGATGAATTCTTGATAGTGCACAAATTATGTCATTAGTAATTTGAACTCTTTCTTTCCATGTAAGTTGATTATGATTTTGTTGCAAATATGTTCTTAAATTTACATCTAATTTTTTCATTACAAGCATGTAATTTCCGTTTGACGGATCTTGAGTCAAACCATGACATTTTACTATTTCTAGCCATTTATTAGCAACAGTTAGGTGAGATTTGGCCTACAGAAATTTTTATAATTTTATAATTATTAACAATCATTTTAAAAGATATCGTTAATTTATCCTTAAACATACCTCATCAAACCAACGTCTATTAGTACTTTTAGCGTCATCTAACCTTTTAAGTATTATCTCATCAGTTCCGTATCTTACTAATTGTTGTTCTTTAGAATTCCATTCATAATATTCTCCGTCAATCCAATCTGCTGTATAAATTTCAGAGCATCCACCTTTAGTTAAATATTTCATGTTTTGTAAATTATTATACGGTATCCATTCAACTATATTATTTGGAGCAAGTGATTCCATTTGACATTTTCGAATTAAATCATCTATATCATTATTTCCAGACGTCCAAATTGAAAATTTTGCTTTTAAATAATTTCTAATACAACGCTCACAATATAATATTGCTAAACATTCTTCTTGACAGTTTTCACAAATTCTTTTTTTTCCTTTATTATTAAGAATGTTATTATAATCACGAGTTTTACTTAAATCACTTATCGCTTCAGATTTTTCATCATTTGTAAGGGATTCATCAGCAAGAATTGTTTGTTTTCTAAATTCATGGCGTTTATCCATGTCATTGTGAATACTATAATCTGTTAATTCAAATGCTTTTCGAACCGCAGCATTAACTAATTCATCTCGAATATTCAACATAATGTAATTGTAAGTTAAAGGGTAAATAATTTTATTCAAAAAATATAGGTAGACTTTATTAATTTTTAGAACTGAAATAATAAAAAAATTTTGACCGGAGTTATTATATTCTATTTATGGATTTTGAAAGTATTCTGAATTGTTTCACTAACCTACAATGCATATACTTAGTTAAAACTATCTATCACGCACGAGCTGCGTTAATATTTTCATAATCACATGGAATACTCATGGAATACTTTGATCATCATGAAATTTTTCTTAAATTGATCTCACCCGGCTCAAATCGAGAAATATAAATGGTAATTTTGGTATCTAATATTAAGACAGTTGATGATATTTTAGTAATCAAATTTCTTGTTCTTACTTACTAGGAATTATTATTGCCAATGAAATAAAATATAACATTATAATCAAAATATCAAAATTTTTAATTGATAATAAAGATTAGTGAAAGGAAGCAAGTTTATGAATACTTATGATCTTCCCTAAAATCTCACTATACCTTTTTTAGCTACTATAATGATGACTTTAATTTATATTATTTTGTAACAGCTATGAACAATAAAATGATATAGTAAAATATTCAGGTGTATCGAATCTAAAAAAAATAAAGAATCTCAAACTATAAAAAAAAAATAATAAGCTTTAACTAAATACAAACCTAGCACTATCCCCTCATCTTCAAGCTTGTGTTTTGAGCCTATAAAGAATAAAGAATTAAAGAAAATGAAATCTAAAGAATATTATTTTACTCACATTTAATTAGAAAAAAAAATCAAACTGTAATGAGAAAAAAATTTCATTAATGGCGCAGCAAATCTATAATTCACGTGACGTTTTGTCATCGTTTGGAAAGTTAAAGTCTATTTAAGCCACGACAAATCCATAATGCTGGTCATTTCGTGACATTATTTTGGTATACAGGGAAATTTATCTATAAAAAAGATCTGTTCACTTTCAAAATTATACTCTATAATGAAGATTAACAATCTAATATACGAAAATTTTCTTATTAACCCATTTTAATAAAATCATTTGAAAAATGATCAACCATATGATAGAAAAGAGTTGCATTGAATATATACAGTTAGTGTATCAATCCGTTAACCGGTTAACCGGATAATTATCGGATATCCGTCATCCGAATTCATCCGGCTATCCGTTTAGTATTGATATCCGGATAATTATCCGATTATCCTTCGGATTATCCGGATAACCGGATTGAAACACTATATACAGTATACATTAGTCTTGCAAAACTGTTTGTAACTCTTTCAAAGGTTTTAATTACGCTATTTGCTTCATCATGTAAGAAGTAGCTATAATATTATTGCGTCTCTTAAACTTTTCTATTAAAAATTTGAAAATGATTAATCTTTTGTAGGTTAAAAAAACGCGCAAAAAAAAAATCGTCTTTGTAATCAGCAATTTTGACTGCAAAATTATTAGCATTTGCATTTCCAACTCATAACCAATGTCTAGAAACAAAGAGGGGACTTGATACTAGCTGGTGCAAACTATTTGGCTTTTTTTTCCTATTCTTTAAGGTTGTTTGAACGGTCAATATGAAAATCTTGGTTTGTCATTTAAAATAGTTATTTTTATTTTCGGTTTTTTTAGTATATTTAGTATGAAATTTTTATTTGTTTGGATCAACTGATATCTTGAGAAAATGGACAAAGGAAAATTTTCATTGAAGCGCTTATATGATAAATTTATAAATCTTTCTAATTTTCTTCTTTTTTTTCAACGATTTACCATCATACAATACTACGATAATAAAATCAATATAACAGAAATAACGTAACGAAAAAAATTTTAATAATTAGCATGTTTAAATTTACAACATTGCTGAGAAAAGCATTATTTGAACCAAAATGGGATACATTTTTATCTAAATAACTAATCATTCTAGTAAACTTATTAAAATAATTTTAAAAATGTAATAAAAAAATTATTTTGTAGATTGTTACTTAAATTAATATGCTTAAAATAATTTTTCTTTTTTTTTCTTTTTAAAACTTTTAAAACTTACAGTGTAACTGATTTATATTAATAAAATTTATTATCAATTTTTTTTAGCAATTCCAATATCATTTGATTGTTAGAATATTTCATACTTTATAAAATTTTATTTTATTCATTTTTGTAATTATCTAGATGAACAATTTTTATGGTTAACAAACTTTTTTTTTACTTTGTTAATAAGTTTTAAACTTTACTAAAATTTTTGTAAATTATACTCATAAACTCAGGAAAGAGATTTAATTGTCGACCCTGGAATTTTGTCAAAAAAAGAGTATATATATGTTTGGAGAGTCCCTTGGTTGGAGAAAGGCAATGTTTCTCTGCCTTCCTTACTTCTTTATGGGCAGCTCGATCTAAAATTTATAATCGCTCAAAAATAACATAATGATAAATGTAAATTATCAAAATCGGTTAGATATTTTTAAATTTACTTACTATTTACTGTTTCAATATTGCTTGATTTGAAAAAATATTATTCATCTTTTTAAATATTCATTTCTTGGAAATGTGCTAATAATAGATGATCAATGTGGCACGTTAAATAATATGCTTATTGCAGATTAGTGAAACAAAATCGGGAATTTTCGGAGTTAAAAAGCTGTAAATAGGATAAAAATTTCATTCGAAAAAATTTTAATTGTTTCTTAGTAAAGTCTACCAATTTTTTGAATAAAATTAATTATTTTTACATTATATCAAATTTTCGAAATGAATTAATTTTTGCTGCACTTAATAAATCGTATGCATAATATTCATAATAACGTGGATAAACGACATGAATTTAGAAAGTATTTAGAAAACAAACAATTCTTGTTGATGAATCTCTTGCAGATGATGAAAAATCTGAAGCAATAATACATTTAAATGAAGATTATGACGAGGAGAAATTCGTTATAATGAAGGAAAAAAAAGAATTTTTGAAAACTGTATTGTGAATATTGTATTAGAAATTATTTAAAATCAAAATTTTCAAATTGGACATCTGAAAATAATGATATTGATGATTTGATTCAGAAATGTCAAATGAAAACATTTGCTCCAAACAGGATAGTTGAATGGATCATTATAATTATATATTTTAAAGTGTGCAATTTACTAAAAACAAAAATATTTATCCGTAAATATATACTTTGCATTCCTATTTAAAAGCTTATCAAAGTATACAACTTGATTTAAGTATTCCAAATGGTTTGTATCAATTAATGTATTATTAATAGGGCTGGAAGTTATATATATTAAAAAATACTTAATTTTTTATTATTTACTAGTTATTGTAACTGAAAATAAATTGAAGTATGATTTAGTTGGTAAGATGTAATAATTAAATTCTTTTTATACTTTTTGTTTCTGGATTATTTTATATAATTAATTTTAATTTCTGTAGTAAATGAAGAAAAGAATAAAACTAAAAAGATATACTCAAATATTTCAGATGGTGATTTATTTATATTTGTTACTGATTATTATAATAATTACTATTAATACTTATATTACAAATAATCGACTGTTTTGTTATAGAAAATGAAAAAGAAGATTTAATTGCTAAATCTAAAATGATGAAGATTAATAATAATGAAGGTATTTTTTAATTTTTTAGATTGTAACACGTTTATTATTTTAAAAATAACCTTTTTTTAAAAAAATTACATATGCATTATAATGATAAAGTAGAATACCAATATATATAAAGAAATCATCATATCATGAGTGATGGTAAGAAAACTAATATATTATTTTTTTAGTTTTTTTTTTAATTACTCTAAGATTTTATAACTAATAATTTATAACAATATAGATGAAAATGAAGTATATAATGATCCAAATCTTCATTCAGAAGATCAAAAATGAATTGGAGATTACAGAAGGTAACTGCTAAAGCATAATATAAAATAATATATAAAATAATAAATTGTTTTTATTTTTTTTTCAGAAAATTTAATTTAATTTTAAAAATAATATCTTTTCAGATGATTTTAATTAAAGAAACAATTATAAATTTAGTATTTTGTTTTTTTTATCATTTAGAATTATTTAAACATTAAGATTAGAGTAGCAAATATACTTTTGCAAGTTTCTTAATTTGTAAATTTAAATAGAAAAAAACTGCAAACTTTAAACCGAATCAATAAATTTAATACATCAAAATTCAAAAAATATATTTATACATAAGTTTAGAATGAATTAAAAAAATTATTCAATAAAATAAAATAAAAAATATATTTTTACAATAAATTACACTATTTACTATATTAGATCCAGATATTTTTTTAGATACAGTAGCAAGTCTCAAAATAAGTTTTTTTTTTTAAGAAAAATAATATTAAAAATCTGTGCAGACTGCGATATAAGGAAAATTTATATTTTAAAATGTATTGCTAAACATCGCCTGGGCGATCATTGCCTTTACCAGCATTAGGAAGGAACTTGGGGCAGAATTAAGAATACGAATGTAACTTCGCCCAAAATGCTATCCTAATGCTGGTAAAGGCGATGATCGCCCAGACGATGTTTAGTAATTTTCTTTTAAAATAAGATATTGCTTTTAAATAAAAATATTAAAAAATTGATACTTTTTAGTTTATTGGTTTATTTGCGCAATATAAAATAAACGCGCTTAAAAAAATTCTTACAGTTTTTTAAAAAAAAATATTGTTTTAAATATAATCATGAAAATATAAGTTTTACAGTGTAATGTTATATGGCAATAAATAATTTATTAATGTAATTAAAAAAAAAAAGTTAAAAAATACTTTTGCAACAATTTTTTATGTTGCGTCATTAAAAATTCTCTGTTGGGGTTTGTATTTGAAATATTTTTTGATTTTTAATTTGGTTTTTTTGATATATTCTTTAATGCTTAATTTGCAAATTTATAGGAACCAATCTTCATATAACTCTAATTCTAACTAAATAAAAATTAGCATAACATTAGAAAGTTTTCGCTACTTTATTCTTTCTTATAAATTAACAATAGACTTTATGCAAATTATGCGAATAATAGATATATTAAAATTTGATTGGTCATAAGTTATACTATGGTAAAATAAACTATTAATTAATTATAATGAAATAGTAACTTTCAATATATTTCTTTTAAACTCTATTTAACACACTAATTTCTTTCAACTTTTTTTTTTCTGGAACGTTCATTTATAAAATGTCTTTTGTTAATATCATATCAATTGATATCCAGTATTTTATCCGTCCTTAGAGTTAATTTTTTTTTATATCATATAAAAATTAAGTATTTTATATTCAAGAATATGATGAAGAAAACGTACAAATAGAAAGTTTTGGTAAATATGGAATGAAGAATTGTCTGCTTCAACGTTAGTATTGCTAATTTCTCTAACAATGCATGTTGCCGATCATGAGTGGAACTATCGAAATAGTCACGTTAAGTACTATGCTTATTGTAGATTAGTGAAACAATCGGAATTTCGGGCCGTAAATAATATAAACAAAAAATTTATTTAATTGTTTCAGAATTTTTTTCAGAATTGTTTCTTAATAAACTCTATTTTTTAATAAAATTAATAGTTCCTACATTATGTCAAATGTTCGAAATAAATTAGTCTATGCTACAATTCAAAGAGCATATGCATTAATAGATTATGATATTCACAATGATATAGACAAACGACATGAATTTAAAAAACAAACTATTCTTGCTGATGAATCTCTTACAAATGATGAAAAATCTGAGGCAATAAATTATTTAGATGATCATTACGATTATAATAAAGTTCTTTATAATGAAGGAAAAAAAAGAATTTGTGAAAACTGTAAAGAAGATTGTTTAGCAACAACATATTGTGAATATTGTATCAGAGTTTATTTAAAAGGAAAATTTTCAACTTGGACTTCTGGAAATAATGATATTGATGATTTAATACAGGAATGTCAAGTAGAATCACTTACCCCACATAAATTAATAGAATGGATACCATATAGTAATCTACAAAATATAAATTTTTTAACTAGAGGCGGGTGCTCTGAAATTTATACAGCAGATTGGATTGGTGGAAAATATTATGAATGGAATTCTAATGAACAACAATTAGAAAGATATGGAACTTTGAAAGTTATTCTTAAAACCTTAGAAAATGTTAAAAGTGCTAATAGAAGTTGGTTAGATGAGGTATGTATAAAAAGGAAATAATCTTAAAAAACAAGTAGTTATTTATGATAATCTTTTTGTAGGCAAAATCTCACCTAACTATAACCAACAAATGGTCAGATATAGTACAATGTTATGGTCTAACTCAAGATCCGTCAAATGGAAATTATATGCTTGTAATGAAAAAATTAGATATAAATTTAAGAAAATATNTACAACAAAATCATAATCAACTTACATGGAAAGAAAAAAGTAATATTACTTTTGATATAATTGATGCGCTTGATAGTATTCACAATGAAAATGCGATTCATAGAGATTTGCATTCAGGAAATATATTATATTTAAAGTCTTCCAATTTTTGGTATATTAGTGATCTTGGATTTTGTGGACCTGTTGATAAACAACTAGGAAGTATATATGGAAATCTTCCTTATATAGCACCGGAAGTTATTGTTGGAAAGCAATATACATTTGCTTCTGATATATACAGTATTGCAATTCTAATGTGGGAAATTTCATCTGGACAACCACCTTTTGCAAATTATGAAAATGATTATTACCTTGCAATGAATATTGTTAATGGTATGAGACCAAAAATTGTATCAGGAACTCCTTTAAAATATAAAGAATTAATGGAACAATGTTGGAATGCAAATCCAGCAGAAAGACCTGATATTAATACATTATGGAATGAAATGGCAAAAATTAATAAGTTATATTATGAAAATGAAAATAATAGTACCAATATAAATATTATACAATCAAATATAAATTCTAATGTAAATTTTAATATAAATACTAGTTCTATTAATTCATTGATTAGAAATTTTAATAGCAAAATTTATAATTTTAAAGATTTGCCTGAACCAAGAAATGCTACTCATGGTATGAAAAACTTATATTATCATTTTAATAATTTATAATACTATAATTCACAACTTAATATTTTTTACTTTTATATCAACAGAAGAACAAAAAGGTATCTTATAATCATTATTATTTATTTTGAAATGTGTAATTTACTAAAAAAAAATATTTTTGCATTATTTAAAGCTTATCATAGCATACAACTTGATTTAAGTATTCCAGATGGTAAGTATTAATTAATACATTTCTAGTTAATATATGTTTAAATCAAAACATTAATTTTTTTATTATTTTAGAAATCGTTTCTGAAAATAAATTGGAACAGTATGATTTACAAATGCTAGTTGGTAAGTTATAATAAACAAAACTTACAGTATTATACTATGTTTTTGATTTATTTATATAATTAGTTTAATTTCTGTAGAAGATGATAAAGAGAAGAACAAATCTAAAAGAATACACTCGAATGTTTCAGATGGTAATTTATTTATAATTGTCAATAATTTTCACAATAATTTATTATTAATACTTATATTACAAGTACACTACTTGTATTGTTATAGAAAATGAAAAAGAGAGTGTAATTTCTAAATCTAAAAAGATAAAAATTAATAATAATGAAGGTAATTTAAAGCTTTATCATTACATATGTAATCTTCTTTTTAGCATATTAACTTTTTTAATATTATAAATATTAAGTTGAATACCAATATATACAAAGAAATGTTTACATTGCAAGTGATGGTAAGAAAACCCATAATATTTATTACTTTTGAATCTCTCTTCTATAATTGAAATTTTTGCAATTGATAATTTTACAAAACATAGATGAAAATGAAATATATAATGATCCAAACCTTCATTCAGAAGATCAAGATGAATTAGAAATTCCAGAAGGTAATTGTTAAATTATAATATAGATCAGTTCTTTGATTTTTTTTTTAATTAAAATTAAAATAATCTGTTTTAGATGAAATTTAGTTGTTTATAATTAATTTAAGAAATTATATCCAACCCTATTAATAATTATATTTATATTTATAAAAACTATCTAAACACTAAGATTAGAGTAAACATATATAGGTTTCTTAGTTTGTAATTTAAATAGTTCAATTTACTTTATTTATTATATTTATACTATATTTATATCATTTAACAAATTATTAAGTTTTTATGTTAGAAAAATGAATAATTTTATTGCTATTTTGAATGTCATCTGTAATGATCATTAATAACGCAGACCGGCTAAAATATTTTTATATCCATTAAAAGGTTCATTTCATTATTAGTAATTGGATTTTAATAATCAAATTCAAAGTGAAAAAATTACAAACTTACAACACTGAAATAGAATGAAGACATATAATAATAATCAAAATATGTAATAAGTTTGTAAATTAATAACAAAATATTAAACTAACCAGTTTGCATTAAATCATCCGCACAAAATAAAATTCCAATTTAAAAATTAAAAATTTCCCATTATTTATTACTTTTCTCAAGTAAAAACTGTGTATGTTTAAAATATATAATGAATTCATAAACATTTTCACAAAATTTTAAAAAGTTACAAATGTAAATTCTAAAAGAATCTTAGCTTAATGCAAAAAAAAAAAATGATTGGAGGAGTTAGAATAGGAATAGATTGATATGAATCTAATCAATGGAAAAGATATACAGTATAGATACAATTGTTTACTTTAAAAATTCACAAGACATAAACATTGAAAATAAATAAGATTAAAGTGTGGAAATTTATTCTTTTTCTAAATTATTATTAGACTTGAAAAATGAAAAATTCAAATTGTTATGGAATTATTAAAAATTCTTAAAAAATTTTTTTTATTTCATTTGGCTTAAGAACTGCATCACAATCAATGATCAGGATTTGCGAAATGGGCGAAATGGGCCAGCCATTTTAACTAACTACATAATTTTAAGCATAAGATCGATCATATGATCATTTAATAAATCAAAACTTGATACAATTTCAAAAATGACAACCGATAATGATGACACTACTCACACTAGTACTCCTCGACACTGAACCCTTACAATTAAACATTCTATTCCTAAAATGTTTTAACTATTATATGACTGATATCAGAGACGAGATGAAATTTACTTCATTTGCCAGAGGAAATTTGGACAAAATAATTATTGGTGAGGATCATGGATAAACTAATGATAAACCTATTATTAAACTTCGCCAACTTTTCTAGTAATAAAATAAACGTGTTGACAATCTTATCCAGTTATAATATCATTATTAAATGTTAAAAAAAATATGTTCTTAAAATAACTAAATCATTACTTCTTGGAAGAGAAGATAAAATTGTATTCGAAGAAAATTATAAATCAGATGACCGCATTTTGGATGTCATGAGAAATGATTAACTTGGAATTTAAATACTTTTGATAAATTTGCTTTATAGATTATGTTTTTAATTCTATCAAAACATAAGATAAAATTATGGTATATCAGCACCTACTAATTTGTTTTAATAGTCATCAAGCCTAAAATTTATTTCAATTTATGAACAATAAACTTCAAAGAAAAATGACTGTTATTATGTCTTCTATTAAGATATTATGTTCAAAGACAACAAAAAAAAATGGACATTATGAACTACCATTTGTTTTCATCTTCTCAGTACTACTCGAATCATTTGATAACTAAAAACTGGAAACTTTACCAAAGATCATTATAACTTTAGGCCATGCTACATAATATAATTTAATTGGCACAATTGCAGTCTAAGGTTTATTGTTTAAAGTTTTGAAATATCTTAGTCGTAATTTATTAACCAAGTTTATTATACTGAAGTCATTGAATTTGAAAATTTTTTAAACTTGTTAATTCTAATATAATTATGATTAGCTAAAAAATTCATATTTTATTTTATTTATTTTCTAAAAAAAAATCTTTTATTAAAAAACAAAAAATAAAAATTTCTTAAATTATACTTATTAAAAGGAATTCGTATTATTGATCATATATTATTTTTAAAATAATTAATTAAGCTGCATAAAATTAGCTATTTAATAAAATTATAAACGCCATATGAAAATACAAAATTATTTATCTTAAAAAATCGATCCGTTTACGTAACAAAAAAAAATTATAATCATGAGACGTAATCCCCTGAAAAAGCGCATGCTTTAGTTAAAATAAAATGTTGTTACCTTTTTTTAAAAATATTCCATCACCACGCACGAATGCCATGCAGTATTATTACATATGATCCCACGAATAAATTAATTATTGCGGCTAATTAACAAATAAGAATTTTATTTTTATTTTTTATTTTTTTTTTCTCGGAAAAAGGATGATTTCATATCATTGTATAATTAATTTATTTTAATTTAATTTGCAAAATATTTAATTTTCTATTTATTTTCGAGAAGTATAGTATAAACTTTAAACATGTAGATCATCAATCTTTGTATTAGATGTCGTCATCGATTTCCAGAAAAATACATGATTTTCCTTTCAATGGCAATTTTGATATTTTGGCGTAAATATTGTTGAATGTTGCACGACATTTACGGGTAGCCATTTAAAAATTTTTTCTACCTTCTGATTCATTATTTATTATTAATATATTTCATGCTATAAAGTATAATTTATATTATTTTCTCAACTATCAAACTATGAATAGGTATGGAACATGTAAAGAATGTAATCAAGAAAATACTGGAGATTTTTGGTGTAATGCATGTAACGCAAAACATTTTCAACAAAATTTTAAAAATTGGACTAGTGGTAATGATGGTATTGACAAATTTATTCAAGATGTTCAGCTATCAGCAAATAAACGTAAAATAGTATTAGAATGGATACCTTATGATAAATTTTATGATATTACATATATTGCAAAAGGTGGGTTTGGCAAAGTATATAGAGCAAAATGGATTGATGGATATATTCTTAATTGGGATATTGAAAATCAAAATTGGAACCGACATAATAAAGATGGGTTTGTAGCTCTGAAAAGTTTAAATAATTCAAAAAATATTACATTAGAATTTATCAATGAGGTATAAATTAATTTACTGTTTAACAAAATTTTGAAATTTGATTTTTTTACTTATGCATTTTTTATAAATATGTATTTAGATTACATTACATCATAAAGTCACAGAAAATTATTATGCTTATATTGTTAGACTTTATGGAATTACTCAAGATCCAGAAACAGAAAATTATATTATGGTTTTGAAATATGCACCGAATGGAAGTTTACGAAATTATTTAGATACAAGTTATAGTGGATTAAGTTGGTATAATAAAGTTCATAATTTATGGTTTATTGCAGTTGGACTTGATGAAATTCATAAAAGAGAATTAATTCATCGAGATTTACATATTGGAAATATACTTCATGATATTACTGCATGTATAACTGATATGGGGTTATGTAAACCTGCAGATTATAATTCATTGGAAAATACAAAAAATAATTTATATGGTGTTTTACCTTATATTGCTCCTGAAATTTTAAGAGGACAAAATTATACCAAAGCTGCTGATATTTATAGTTTTGGTATAATTATGTATGAAGTATTTTCTGGATTACCTCCATATCATGATGTAAGCCATGATAAAGATTTAGCAATAAAAATTTGCCAAGGACTTAGACCAAGATTTAATATTAAAGTACCCCAATTGGTTGTGCATCTAATTAAAAGATGCTTAGATGCAAATCCATTGGATAGACCAACTGTATTTGAAATTCTTGTAATTTTAAGTCAATGGGATGAAGAATTTAGTAGGTCAGAAAAAACAGAATTAAAAAAACAGATTGAAGAAACAGATAAATTCAATGATAAATTACAAACTTGTAATACAACTTTGACCAGTTTATCATATGAAACGCATTCTGAAGCTATTTATACAAGTAGATTACTTAATTTTAATAATCTTCCTGAACCAAAAAATTCTGATGATTATTATAAACAATGTGATAATATTATAAGTACAGAATATCCAGGTAAATATCTTTTTTTTTATTTTGGTTGAAAAAAAATATTTTTAATAAAAATAATAAATTTTATTTCATTTGATAGAAACTCAATTAATTGATATTTCTCAATTAAAAATTAATGATAATGGTAAAATTTTAACGTATGTAATAACTTTATTTATGCTATTGTAATTATTTTTAATTTTATAATTTCTATGTTTTTTTAGATAAAAAGAATGAAATTTAGAAAAAGAAAAACTGTCATGAATTTTTATTTTTTATTTAAAGAAAATTTTTTTCCGAATTTACAATTTAAAATCTCATTTAACAAATTTTTATTATTATTTTTTTTTCTTTCTTTTTTAAATTCGCAAGGATGAAATATTTAATTAATGTTGTTCTTACAAGCAAAATCTGCAGAAATTTATAAGATACCATTACTCTTAAGATATTTCTATATTGTTAAGGTTTTCATAAATATAACTCTCATTTTACTATTATTACTATTATTAAAAAGTTCTTATAACAATAATTTACTGTATGTAAATTTCGTGAAAATGCTATATTACTGATAAAAAAATATGGAATATAAAACATGGATCAACTTTTTATAAATATTTTTGTTTCCTAAATTTCGAGTATATTTAGATACTTTTATTTTTCTAATAAATGTTAAACTATTTAATTTTCATAACAACAAAAAAAAAAATAACAGATAATAAGATCCCTTAAAATGCTTATCCAAATTCAACAATTTAAAAACCAAATAAAATTATATAAAATTTAATTCAAATTTAGTCATTTCTGTCCAAAAAACCCAAAATCAAATTAACTAACTGTACTTTGAAAAAAAAGGAAATGAGAAATTAAAGTCCTTAGTAATTAAGATTCAACTTTAAATATTTTTAATATTTAATCTTAAATTTTTAGTTATTTCGAAGTTTTAAATAAAGTATTTCATCGTATAAATAGATAATCATAATTTTCCCTTTCAAAGAAGGTATAAAACATTGTTTGTTGCAGAAATAATAGATGGTATAATCAATTAAATTATCCGACTGAAATAATTCACTCTTTATTTAACGAATTACAGTAAACAATAGGTTTATGCGACACATGGTTTATTTTTTTTTTATTATTTAAATGATAATATCACTTACAATGATTAGTCTCGATTTTAAATATACAGTATATCTTTATCTCACATTAGTAAAGAAATTGAAAAATCATACATGAAATTTCAATATTAAATTTACTTCCAATATTTTCAAATGTGAAAAGATCAAAAAAATCACAGTTAATAATAAAAATTAGTAAACAGTTATATTCTATATTCAAAAATAATAATTTACCTATTATTTTTCAAAAAAAAAATCTTTTTGGACAGTAAACGTCAATGCACATTCAGTGCACATTTCCGTTTCTATATGGTATATAAGATTTTTTTTAATATATTACTTTTCTTATTAAATATATTAAATTAAGTTATTTATTAAAAAATCAGGAAAATTTATTTGACCCCAAAAAATTCAATTTTACTGATCAAAACTAAGTGTTCTAGCGCATTATTATAATACTAGTATTTCTAGTAGTGATTTAATTTATTAAATAATTTTTGCTCAAATTTTTTTTTTATTAAACAAGTAAAAATTAGATGATTAGACAAGAATTCATTATCACAAATATAAATATAATAAAAGATAAAAAGGGCTAGAAAATTTTAATTAATGATATTAATGAGTTCCTATTTCCTAATCATTTAATTCATTTTACTTTTTGTTATTTGACTCACTATTATCTTTGTACAAAATAAATTTAAAACTAGTATAATGTATAATATTTGATAATCATACTTTAGTTAGTTATGTAAACTTGTTTAAAAGATATGTTTATGTCCAGAGATCAATTAAATAATTATAAGTTAATAAACGTGGGAAAAGAGCATTACTCCACAAAATCAAAGTGAAATTTAAAAATAACTATTAAAATTTGAATAACTTCAACCTTTATTACTGTATATCTTTGAATTTCTTCCTTTTTAATCTTTTATTTTTATTTTTAGAAAATTTACGACCACTATTAGAAACAAAACAACAAACTTATGAATCTTTATTCGTTTCTTATTTTTAACTATAAATAGATTATCATGAAGGTATTCTAGAAATTTATAATTATTTTCTTGTAATCCTTGATTTTCAAAGTATAGGTAATCTTGGCATTACAACAAAAGTGTATTAGTTAGTAATCAACATAAAAGAAACTTCATAATTCTATAAGTACTTATAATTCAAAATACAATATATAATATCATTACTAGAAATTTAAAGTTTTTGAATTATATTTTACTCATGCTCTGTATAATTTAAATAGAATTTCATTATCGTTTTGGAAATTTAACTTGTTAAAACTTGATGAAATATCCTTCTATTATTTTCTATCAAAAGCCAATGCATATCTTGTTTAACTCTTCTTAATTTATCCAATTCGTCTAATTCATCATTAAAAACAAAAAAAAATAAGTTAAAAATGTGATATTAGATAAATGAAAATATCTTGAAATCGGTTTGATTTTCGTCTTTCTATCTGTTTTTTTTTATTGATATAAGTAATCCATATGAGATCAATATTCTAATTTTCCAGTTACTATACTATTCCAGTTACTAAATTACTATATACTTTTCCAGTTACTATATTACTTATCCAGTTACTATTCTAATTTAATAATATAGTAATTCACAGCAGTAAAACTGGGCGAATTTACAAATAACATCACATGTGTTAAAGGAAATGCTACAGCTCTACCTTCCACATTTATGGGCCGTAGTAGAAAAATAAGAGAAAACTACACAAATATTAACACATTTGCATCATCATTTTCTCTAAAGATGAGATATATTTATGTCCAAAGTGCCCAAAGTATATAATTTTTTAAATTTTGATTATTTATGTGATATAATTTATGCAAAATATTGTAAAAAAAAAATTTTAATAAAATATCATACAGATTTAATTTCATCAATTTTTATTACAAAATTATATTGAATGTAATTAGTTGTATAATTGGTCAGTCTTTTCTTTTCTTTTTTTTTTTTTTTTTTTTTATTACAAAGATTCGTTAAGAACATTAAAATTATTATTGGATTGATTACTGGTTTTGATTTCGAAATGGGTTTAAAAAATTAATGAATTAATTGTTTAATACAACATTAAAATAAAACATTATTAGACTAAATAAATAAAATAATTCGTTTCTCATGAAAAAAAAAAATAAATTAAAATTTGACCTGGCTGTCCAGGAAAAAAATTTAGCAAATTAAAGATGATAATGAATAAATTTTTAGACAATAAATCAGGACTCCGAGCTATAAATACAGTATATACTGTATAGTAGTACAAGGCAGCAAAAAAGGGCCAGGAGTGATTAAAAAGGAATGATCTGCATATGTTGTGCAATGATCGGAGCTATTTAATTGCCATATTTTGGCTTTTTTTATCCTTATACCCTTTTTCCCTCTTTCACTTACAAATATGGCTTGTTCAAAAATATTTTCAGGAGATTTACCTGAATTGTTAAATAACATCATACAATATTTTCGGAATGACTTTTCAACATTACGTTCATGTATTCTAGTTAATAGATTATGGTGTCGCTTAACAATTCCATTATTATGGAAAAACCCATTTTCACTATTAATTCCTAAAAATTATCATTATATCGAAATTTTCTTATATAATTTAAGCGAAGAAGATAAAACACAATTCAACGAAATTGGAATTAATAAAAATATATTTCCAACAAATACGTTATTCAATTATCCTAGTTTCATTAAATGTTTAAAAATAACTGAAGTTGTCTATTCTATTAAAAGGCGGGTCGAAACCTTTAAAACTTCAGCACTTCAGGAACAAGAAAAATCTTCTAGTCATTCTACACGAATTATAGATCAGAATTTTGTTCAGATTAAAAAATTATTTTTTAAGTCATTATTTAAAATATTTATTGAAAATAAAGCAAATTTGCATACATTTGAAGTTGAAATGTTTATTCGTGATGATTATATCGATGCTTTTGAATTAATTTCACAAAATCCAAAATTCATTTGTAATATCAGAAATTTAAAGCTAATTGGAAATCTATCAAGAAATTATCATTTTTTAAAATTTTTATATAATTGCAACTCAATTTCATCTCTTCATTTTCATTTTTCATATATTCATTCTAATAATTATATGTTAATAGAAAATAATTTATCAAAATTAATTAAATCTCAACATAATCTTAAAACGATTTTATTAAATGAGAATATACTTCCTTTGAATGATTTATTATTATCATTAAAAAATTCTAATTGTTCAAACACTTTAAGAACAATTATATTTTATCATGATAAACTTAAACCCACAGTTAATTTAAAAGAAGTATTTGAACAATTAAATGTTTTAGAATCTGTTCACTTTCTTGGTTGCGATTTAAATCATGATTTTATTCAACAAATTATTAATATTACTAAACCATTTAAATTGAAATCTTTGTTTATGAATGAAATATTACAAATTGAATCATTACAATTATTATTACAAAAATCTGGTGATTATTTAGAGAATTTCGGATTTGATTATTTAACAAATAGTAATGAATTAAAACAACAAGTACTTGAATTAGTTATGAAATATTGTAGAAACATTAAATTTTTGGATATATATTCTAACTTGGATAAACAAAATATTTATTCAATATTCAATATAATTAAAAATGCTCAACAAAATCTTAATTATCTCTCTCTTTCTCTTCATAGTTATCAAATGCATCATAATATTATTGAACTTAGTTCAATAATATTACTAAATTTAGGACAAATCCTTCCTTTTAAATTAGATTATTTACATTTGCATTTTGTGGTTAAATCAAGTTATCTTGAGATATTTTTGAAAAATTCTCAAAATACTTTTATTAAAAAATTGTTGATTCACAATCGAATAGAAGATCAATATGAAGATATCGTAAATATTTTGCCTTGTATAAAGAAATATATAATGAAAAAGAAAAGAGTTGAATATTTGGCTATTTTAGATTTTGATGATTTATTTTATTTAAAGGATGAAGTGAAAGAATTTGAATCATATAATATTCAAGTTAAAAATTATGATGATTCATATATCGAATTTTCTGATTTTGTAAAAGAAAATTATTATTAATTTTTTATTTTCAAAATAGTAATTTCTATATTCAATGAATTATATGTAGGAAAAATTTTATGTTATATGTGAATAACTGAAAGTTATTTTTTGTTTACTAATTCCTAAAAAAATAAAATATTACTATTAAATACATATGATGTTTAAATTTTTGCAGAATAATAAGCGAATAATTGTATAATTATTCTATATAAAATATAAAATTATCATTTTTACCAATATTTGCATATGAAAGTAAATTTAGCTTCATGAGTGTATTAAAATATTCTGTGATTATTCTGAATCTACTAGCTTCAGTTCGTGATCGTGATAGCAAACAAAGATTTCTATTAAATGATTAGAACATGTGAGAACACTGCTCGATAAATTAAACTGATAATAATAAGGAAATATCGCTTATAATTTAAGAATCATTTTTTCCAACTAGAAAAAATAACAGGTTTAATTATAATTGTATCTTCAACGTCGCAGAATTCTTAGCAAAGCTTTAGATATCCATATAATAATTGCGTCCAATGACAAATCATCCCGTTTTAAAGGTGCCTCCAATAATGGCGCCTTTAAACTGGTAAATTTATTAGAATTAAAAAGTATATCCGATTTAACTCAAATTTTATTGAAGCAAACATTCCAAAAATATGTAAAATTTATTTTTATAAATTGTATCAAGAATTTTTGTAAGGCTTTTTTTGTAAAAATTCATATCAGATCAAATATTTCTGAATTAATGTTTGAACTTTTTCATGTACCAATATCAAAGGTCATAATTTTTGACTCTCATAACTTTATCATATCAATTTTTTCACAATAAATAAATCTAAATATGATTATAATTATCGTACATTTGTGTTTTTCATGCTTTTTTATCAGCATTTTTAGCTTATTATTTGTGTGATTATTTGTAATCTTTAACATGCAATTTTAGAAAAATTTTAATAATCACGTGCGATGTTATTGTACCCCAGAGACGCGTAAATTTTTTTTTATTTGAAATTTTTAATACCATTGGCGGTATTTTGGTAAATTTTATTAAACAATTTCATCTCATACAATATATCCTGAGTTGTCCCAGAATTCTAAATAATATGCAAACATTTGTCATTTAACATGAACGTTATTTAATAAGCTTAAAATATATCATTTTATATGCACGATATTTTAAAAATTATGGTGGACAAGGATTTGATTGAGAAAAATGAAAATTTTGAAAGATTTTTTAACCTAACCATTTATAAGGATAACAGAAATATTAATTTATTGATATTTTTCTTATTATACATTAGAAGAAAAAAATACCTACTGTATGTAAATAAAACATAAAAATTACCTACCAATTATATTTTATGCTTTTTTAAAAAAAAAACTCAATTGCAATAATAAAATATCGAATAAAAAATGTTTATTTTTTAATAACTTGAAAAATTTCCCAATCATCTGCTTTGAATCTTGCTGGTATATCTACTTTAGGATAAGCGCGATTTACATCACTAAACCAAGTATTGATATGAAAATTGAAATCTTTACCATTACCAAACATTGGACCCCAACCTGAATGACAACCTATAGAATATGGATCACCACAACTATAGCCTACTTTTGCACTATAAAGGTTATTTCTATCTGTAAATGAGAATATAAAGCTATCACAAGTGGACTTAAATACATTACTAGAATCCCAGCTAAGTGGATTATATCCTCCAACTATATGCTCTGAATTTTCAATTTTCACAATAACAATAGTAGCTCCTTTGTTATCGCATTTTTTATGAAATTTTTCAGTTGTATTACCATGATCTCTGCTGGCTCTAAATAAAAGATCAAATTTATAGGATCTTCTGCCAATCCAATTTGCAATAATTGTAATATGTTCTTGATTAATTATAATAGAATCAATATTATACGTTGATTGCCGTCTGGGAGATTGTATATTCATATTTAATTGCTTATTTGGAGCCATGCGAAATACAAGTATGTCACTAATTAAATCTTTTGGTAATATTTCTCTAAAAGGATGTACTTTAATAATAAAATCTTCTGAANTAATATNATAAAATCTNATTGATGGAANAAATCTATNAATAGTTCGTTCCATAATTGTGATTTCTTCTTGATTCCATTGTTTAGGATTTTGTGAAATATCAGAGTGTTGAGCCAAACACCATTGAATCAAATTATCCCATATAGCAATTTCATCCAATAATAAATCATCCCTTTTCAAAAGTACCTCCAGTAATGGTGCTTTTAAATTGACAAATTTATCAGAATTAAACAATAAATTAGGTTCTTCACAAACTTTATTGAGAGAANCATTCCATAAATCTGTGAAAGAACCATGTTGATAGGATGTTTCAAGAATTTCAACAGGATTTCGTTGTAAAAATTCATCCTGATGATTAATCAAGTAATTTTGAATATATTGAATTAAGGTCTGAATTTTAAGTTCATCCACTGCAATCAAAAGTTTTAAAACATCAGTTTCTTGTAATTGCTCCAGATTAATCTTTCCGCAATAAATAAATCTGAATATAAAAATAATATAATTTTACGTAAATTACAATATATCCTGTAACTTTTCAATTATAACTTTTAAATTACCTTAAAATCATTTCAAATAATCGAGATGGGATATTAAGTTTTCTAAAAATAAATTTTCCGTCCTTCTTCTCATATAACTCATTAGAGAACGCCGTACGAAAATATTGAGACCTGATACGTAAAATATTTGAGTGCGCATGCATTTCTTTTGCATTTTCATTTTCACCAGCGTAAATAATAACATTGTATTCTTCATCATTTTCAAATAATTTCTCCAAATCACTAATAACTTCTTGAGGACATTCAAAAGGCATTTTTTTTTAAAAAAAAAAAAAAAAAAAAAAAAAAGGAATTATTTAATCACGGAATTTCGGATGATCATTTATCCTTTCAGTGACGACAGTGGCGCCATTTGTACATCAAATATTCACTGCGGTTAGTTCAGCAAATAAATTAGCTATATATATTATCACGTTCTAAATTTAACTAAAATTATTGAATAAACGAAAAAAAAAAAAATTTTAATCCACACTTTATTAACTCTAAATTTTTTGGATATTTGTATCATCAAAAAAAAAAATTCTCTATCTACTATTCATAAAAGTACTTTCTTCTAACTTTTGTATTACAGAATCTTTTCATCACAGACTTTTAATATCTATTCACTTTTAAAATTAATTTCAGTTTCTTTTTTTTCACGTTCTTTAATAGAGATTTAAAAAGACCAAAAAGATAATAATGAAGAGTGTGTTGATAATGATAAAAAAAGTTGGAAAATTATTTTCTTTTAACAACTTAAAAAATTTCATAATCTTCTCAATAAAGTTTGCTGGTATATCTATTTTTGTAGAGTAAGAAAATTATTATATGTGCTACCTTCAAATTAAATAAATTACCACCACCAAATGCTTATAGAAATTAGAAAATTTATTCCATTACTATAACCTACTTTTGTACTTTTGATGTTGTCTTTATTTGTAAATGAGAATATAAAGCTATCTTTAGTAAACTTGTATGCATCACTAGAATCCCAACTAAGTGGAATATATCCTCAATTTTTACTACAACTATAGTAGCTCTTTTGTTATCACATTTAGCATGAAATGTTGTAGTTGTTTTACCATCCCTACTAGCACTATAAAGTAAAGTGAAATCATAAGGAATACTTCCTTTATTGTAATTAGAATAATTTTTCTTTTCAATCCAACTAGAAAAAATAGGTAAATGTTGAGGTTTAATTATAATTGTATCATATTTTGGATATATATTATTAGCTAAATCTTCAAGTAGTAATACTTTAAAAGAATAGACTTTTAAATACAAAAAATACATATTTTCTATGAAATTTAACCAAAACCAAAGGTATAAATTTATAAAGAGTTTTCACCATAATTATGATTTCCTCTTTATTTCATCTCTTAACATCTTTCTGAATCTTAGCAAAGCTCCATTCGATTGCATCCAACAATAAATCATCCCGTTTTAAAAGTAACTAATAAATGCGCCTTTAAACTAGTAAATTTATTAGAATTAAATAGTATATATGGTTTGGCAAAAAGGATTGTAAATGAATGATTAATTCCTAAAGACCAAGCTCATTTGTAGCAACCAAGGATTTAATGATATCTGAAATATCAAAGAAAGTTTTCCTCAATAAATATACCTAAAATAAATATTTTCGTAAAATTAAAAAAAATATATATTTATATAAAAAAAAAATGATAGCGTACTTATATAGTAATTCTTTATTCTTAACATTATTTGAAAATTTTCAGGTAAAATATTTGTTAATTTAATATAAGCCAAAAATTCCGTCAATTTTCATTTTTTCTTTTTATTAGTTGATAAAATTCTTCGCAAATAAGGCAAACGATAATTTAAAATGACCATACGAGCACGAAATATTTTTACTTACCAACTTCAACAGTTATATCATAATATTCATCATCTCAAATTTCAAATAAATTTTGAGATAATTTGGATTATCTATTATTATGATCGATTAGGCGTACTGGCATACATCCTTTATCACTTACCATATTTATGTATTGTATAATTTTGATAATAGATAAGAAATGTACTGTATTTTAATTTAGGTCATTTAAAAAAAAATGATGATATGACGTAATTGCTTTTCAAATTAATCAGCATTTCATATTGAATAGGATAGGTCTGAGCCACCTTAGGTGGCTAATCCACTGGCGACTGGATATTAATTTGACTATATTACCAATTATTTTTTTCAATTCGATTTATGGTCAAAATTACTAATTTTGAAGAAAAAGTACAATATAACATTCATTAGTATTGTATTTGTATTATGTTCATGTTTTTAAAAATTTAATAATGGTTTTTATTTACTAATTATTCATTTTTAGTAAATATAAATAAGTTTATTAAAATTACATTAAAAGAAATATTATATTTAAAATCAAACAAATTTTTTCCTAAATTGTAAAAATTGGATTTGAATTATTGAATATTATATAGCCTACTAAATAATAATAAACTAAATTAATATAATAACTATTTTGCATGTCTTCGAAAATAACAACTATTGTATTTATTTATCATATATATATTTCTAATTGAACAATTCTGATTTTTGTTGTTGTACCTATTTTTTGTATTATTTCTATTTATCTTACACCATTACACCATATGATTTTAACTATTTGTTTATCATCAATTTACTCCTATATGTGTTTATTTTAATTTGTTATTATTTCTCCCTTTTGTTCATAATTCAAATTTTTCTGGATTCACTTTAGACTTTGATATAATCTCTAAAGTTGTAAAATTTCCTGTTCCGAATTTCCTTTTATGTTTGTTTCAACAATTTATTATACAGTATGTTGGCTTATTCTTTTGCTATGCCTTTTGTTCAATAATTTCTATATTCCTCTTTCACGCAATCCACATACTTTATATAATATTCCATTTAATTTTCTACAATATTGGTTGTAAAGGAGCAATTGCTAATGGTGAAGAAATAATAGATAAACTCCTTCTAATCCACCTCCTACAGTGAATTTTTCAATAATTTTGTCATTCACTATATTAAAAATGTTCATCATTAGTTTTAACTTTTCTTCTTGATGTATTTTTCATAATCTGCTTCTGCCTGAGTTAAAATAAATCCAAATTTCTCTTTTTAAAATCATTAAATCTTCATTTTCTCCAAACCTGGATGGGTGTTTGTATTACATGAGCTCATAAATAAAGTAGTCAATAAGTATATTCTAATCTAAACCAAACCACCAGATCGACTATCTGACTGGTCTTTCCTTGCCTGATACGAAGAAGACCTCATATACAGTATAAGGAAGAGAAGAGGAAGTTTAAAGGAATTTAAAAAAAATACCAAACCCGCCAGATAGAAGATAAAAGATACTCGACTAACTGACTGGTATTACTGGTTTCCTTGCCTGATAGAGGAAGACCTCATATACAGTATAAGGAAGATAATAAGAAGTTTATTAAAGGGTTGGGAGTAGTTTTTAAAAAGGATAGAGAGAAAATAGTAATCCATCTTGCTGATAGTGTATTTTTATATTTTGATATATTTAATATGATAATTAAAAAAATAATATGGAATTTTGGAGGTATTTATATAATTAAAAATATTAAGAATATAAAAATGAGTCAAAATTATCAATAATACAATAATAAATTACATTACGCAAAATTCCGATAATTACTATTTGTTTACATTAATGACTCATGATTTCTCTCTAATATCCAAATATGGAATCGCATAATGTATTAGAAACATGACTTCTTTTTGATTGTATAAAGGGACAAAAATTTACCATATCCCAAACCAAACTAGTAAATTTAAATGTAAACGGTTAATTTGGAAGTTTCGGATATAAGGTTTTCCCAAGTTTGATTTGGAACATGGACTACAACATACTCACATTTTAATTTTTTTATTCCTTTTTTTTAGATAAATAAAAATATAACTAAATTAGTATTGAACGTGTTTAATATTATAAGAAGCAGAAAAATACTGAAAAACCTTATATGAGGACCATACTGATAACTTTATGCTATAAAACTAAAGTTCCAATTCGAAATTGTTATTAGTATTAAAGATTTAAAACTAAGAAGGTTAATTTCAAATTACTATACTTTTTTCTCCGTTTTAATTTTAATAAATATTTTCTATTTAATAATTACAAACTATGGGATGGAAAAATTTGATGATAAATAAATAGTCAAAAATATAGAAGACCTTCAAATAGAACATCATCTTGGAGTACAGGATAAATGATAAGAAATAGTATAAAACATATAGTGATAATATTAATTTTGGTTTATTATTTACTTATTAGTAGAAAATATAATTTCAATATTTTTATAGTTTTAAGAAAAAAATTGATTTTATTTTATTTTACAATTTATTTAATTACATTAAACTTATTATATTAATGAAACAAGTAAAACAAAACCAATAAAAACCAATATTAAATTGTTCAAAAATAGGCCTAAAAGTTAGTTTAACTTCCCCTATATGTAACAATAAGTTTGTACTTAGTTAAAACATTCTTCAGGTAAATGGTTCTATATAGTTTGATTTTTAATGATCAAAACCAAAATGAAAAAATTACAAACTAAGACATATATAAATTAATAAGAAAATATCTAACTAACCAGTTTGCATTAAATCATCCCAAACGTATCCTTAAATTAATTAGTGAAAAACTTCTCAACTTCCAACTAGAAAAACAAACTATAATTTTAAGATTAATTATATTATATGACTGCTGGAAAACTGGCAGATGTATTATGTGCCATTCTATTGATGAATTAAAATAACTAATTACAAAATTTAATTTATAAATTTATTCATAAAAATATGAAATAAAGTGAAATTTGCACACAATGAGTATTTCATTTATATTTATAAAATTTGACTTTATTAATAATTTCAGTTGTTTTTGCCGAAACAAGTAGTCACAAGTCATACTAAATGAAATTAATGAATAGTTAAAGCTAAATCTAATAAAAATAATATGTGGTTAAAATAATAAAAATTCTTTTATAGAACTAATATTAAAAAGTATAAATATGTTTTTTTTATTATTATAACAGTTAGAATTACATAAATAAATCAGGACTTCAAACTATAAATACAGTATATACTTTACAGTAGTACAGGCGGAAAATGGCAGGAATTGCATAATTCTGGCTGGAATGATCAAAAAGGAATGATCTGCATATGCTTACAAATATGGCTTGTTCAAAAATATCAGAATGAGTTTTCAACATTTTATTCATGTATTTTAGTTAATAGATTATGGCGTTGCTTAACAACTCTATTGTTGTGGGAAAACCCATTTTCATTGAAAATTCCTAAAAATTATCACTATATCGCCATTTTCTTACATAATTTAAACGATGATGATAAAACAAAATTGAATTAATAAAAATTTATGGGAATTGCTAAACGTCGCCTGGGTGATTGTTGCCTAGGTGTTTGTCGCCTGGGCGATCATTCCCTGGGTTTTTTTTTCAAATATGTCACATGATGTATAGGCTAACTTGGCTAATTTTTGATCGGCTAAACTTAAATTTTATCGCAAAAGATTTTTAAAAAATATATATATATTCAAAATAATCTTATCTAATAAAATTTTTTAAAATTTAAAAGTCAAACATTTACGATTTTATTTATTTTTAATGAAGTGATACAAATAAAAGAAACAATAACAATAAATAAAAAAGATAAGTAAATTATAATGATCAA
>QKYT01000291.1:62293-94524 GCA_003550305.1 Glomus cerebriforme | reverse complement strand
TTTTTTTTTTTTTTTTTTGTTAAAATACATGATCAAAGAAAATTTTTTAATGATCAATGTGGCACATGATAGTCACGTTAAGTAATATGTTCAATGTAGATTAGTGTAACAAACTCGGAATTTCGGGAGTTAAAAAAAAACATAAATGGAGTTCAAAGTATTTCTAAAATTAATGGTCTACCTATTTACCTATTTTGTTGAATAAAATTAATAATCTTTATCTAACAATTGTATTATGTCAGCTATTCGAAATGAATTGGTTATTGCCGCAAATCAAAGAGCAATTGCATTAATGGATTATGATATTCACAATGATGTAGATAAACGACAGGAATTTATACAACAAACTATTCTTTCTGATAAATCTCTTACAAATGATGAAAAATCTGAAGCAATTAGAATAACAAACAAAAAATATGATAGATATAAAATTCGTTATAATGAAGGAAAAAAAAGAATTTGTGAAAACTGTCAAGAAGAATGTTTGGCAACTTTATATTGTGAATATTGTATCAAAAATTATTTAAAATCAAACTTTTTAAATTGGACTTCCGGAAATAATGATATTGATGACTTGATACAGAAATGTCAAATGGAATTTCTTTCTCCATATAAAATAGTTGAATGGATACCATATAGTAATTTACAAAATATAAAATATTTAACTAAAGGTGGATTCTCTGAAATTTATACAGCAGATTGGATTGGTGGAGAATATTATGAATGGAATTCTAATGAACTACAATTGAAAAGATATGGAACTAATAAAGTGATACTTAAAATATTAGATAATGTTGAAAATGCTAATAGAAGTTGGTTTGATGAGGTATGGAATTTAATAGTATTTAAATATAACCTTTTAAACATAAATATTGATTTATTAAATTCTTTTTAGGCCAAATATCATCTAATTATATTTAACAAATGGGGAGATATAGTACAATGTTATGGTCTATCTCAAGATCCATCAAATGGAAATTATATGCTTGTAATGAAACAATTAGATATAAATTTAGGAGAATATTTACAACATAATCATAATCAACTTACATGGAATGAGAGAATTAAAATAATAGCTGAAATAATTCAAGGACTTAATAGAATTCATAATGAAAATGCCATTCATAGAGATTTACATTCAGGAAATATATTGTACTCGCAATATAAGAATTATTGGTATATTAGTGATCTTGGATTTTGTGGACCTGCTGATAAACCGTTAGGAAGTATATATGGAAATCTTCCTTACATAGCACCAGAAGTTATTGTTGGAAAGAGATATACTTTTGCATCTGATGTATATAGTATTGCAATGCTAATGTGGGAAATTTCATCTGGACAACCTCCCTTTGCTAATTATGAAAATGATTATAATCTTGCAATGAATATTGTTAATGGTATGAGACCAAAAATTGTATCAGGAACTCCATTAAAATATAAAGAATTAGTAGAACAATGTTGGGATTCTGATCCAACAAAAAGACCCGATATTAATACATTATATTTTGAAATAAGAAAAATCAATAAATTATGTCATGAACAGCAATCATACACTAATACTAATATAAATAATATACAATCAAATGTAATTAGAAACTTTAATAGCAAAATTTATGATTTTAAAGATTTACCTGAACCCAGAAATGCTACAAAAGGTATGAAAAATTTTATGTTATGTAATAATTTTTAATAATTTATAATATTATAACTATAATAATTTACAACTTATTTTTTATAATATTAAATTAACAGATGAACAAAAAGGTAATTTATATTAATTATTAATATTCTGGCATCTTAAAATTTTCACAATAATTACCTAACATATGCTTTTAAATTTATATTTTAAAAAAGCTTATCATAGTATGCAATTTATTTCAGATGGTGAGTATTATTAATAAAGAAGTTGTGGCATACTCTTTAATTATTTCAGTTCACTATTTTATTATAGAAAATGAAAAAGAGTTTAATTGTTGAATCTAAAAAAATGAATTTAATAATAATGAATGAAATTAAGTCTAACGTTTATTATTATAATGAAGAAGTTGAATACTAATATAATAAGATTTATAATTAATAATTTTATAAAAATATAGATGAATATAACAATCCAAACCTTCATTCAGAAGATCAAAATAAATTGGAAATTCCAGAAGGTAATGGTTAAATATAGCATAAATAATAAATTGATTTTATAAAAAATTCAAAAATAATCTTATTTTTTTCAGATGATTTTAATTGAATAATCGATTATAAATTTAGAATTTATGCTTTTTAAAATAATAGTAGAAAATATGGGTTTGAAAGTTTCTTAATTTTATAAAATAATTTATTTTTTATTATTGTCATTACAACATTAAATATTATATATCAATCACTTTTTATACAAAATCCAAAAAGGGAATATATTATTTATGCATGAGTTTTTACTATACTAATTTAATTGACCCAAAAATGCATTCTCGATAATTTGATTGAATAAGAAATTTTTACTTAGGAAATATATTATTTTTACAATATCAACAGCTGTATAAGTGATCTTAGATTTTGTGGACCTGCTGATAAATTATTAAATATATAATAACTTATATGGAAAACTTTCTTATATCAATGTAATAAAATAATTATTAAACATGAATATAACAAAAAAAAAAATAATCAATAATAATATTATTATATTTGTCAGTCACATTATGTCATTTGACTTAATATGATCGAGAAAAAATTTTTTTTTACAAATCAGAAATTGATTTTTTTAACAAAAAAAAAAAAAAAATTTGAAAAATTTTAAAATATTCAAATAAAGAAAAATAATATTTGTTAATAAAATATAATGATTCAAATAGTGTCTTTTTGTTTTGTATATCAGTCACATGGTGTCATGTAAGATAACAATCAAGAAAAATTTTCTACGAACCAGAAATTTTGAATTTATTTTTTATAAGGCCGGACAAAAAACATTTTTAGATTCTCGTGATATAAAACTTTGAAAATAACCTGGCCGGCTGGCTTATTTTTTTATATATGTAAAATTTTTCACATGTGAAATTTTTTAAATCATGTGAAAAAAATTTTTTAATATAAAAAATTTTCACTTTCTCAAAAAACTGGGTCACGAGAATCTAAAAATTTTTTTTGCCTGGCCTAAAAATTCAATTTTTTCAAAAAAGATGCTTGTATTAAATTCAGATATACTTCAATTTATTAAGGGAAAATAACAATTTAAAATTTGTGAATTATAACCTTTCTAAGTCAATATAATAACGTTAAAAAAAAATTATGATATCTTTTAAAAAATGTTTACTTTAATTATGATCATAAATAAAATTAGTGTAGCAAATAAATAGTTAAATAATTTTGTTAAAAAAGTCGACTTTGTGTAATGTAATGTAATTAGGTTATGCAATTTTAAAGCATTTATTTATACAGTTACTTTAAACGTTACAAATTTTTTTAATTATCATAATAAGATTATTGAACTATGGAGCATGGAACATGTGAAGAATGTAAAGATAAAGATGAATTTTATTGGTGTAACACACGTCATGCTAAACGGTTTCAACAAAATTTCAAAAATTGGAGTAGTGGTATGATGATATTGATAAATTTATTCAACATACTCAACTATAAGTAAAAAAAAACAAATATAAAGTATTAGAGTGGATACATTATGATAGATTTTATGATATTAAATGTATTGCAAAAAGTGGGTTTGGTAAGTGAACTTCATTCATTTGTATTTGTAGCTATAATACGAGACTTAACATAAAGAGCAAGTTTAAATTCACTCAGAAAAGTAAACAAAAAGGTGTTTTGTCAACAAAATAGAAAGATATTTTTATTATGATAATTATATAAATTCAAAATAATGTGTCACGAAATTTTCATAAGGTGAAATTGTTAATAAATATATATTTTTATTTTATTTTTTTATTTTAAAGCACAATGAATAGTAACACAAGTATAAGTAACAGAAAAAGTATGACATAATATTGTATAGGACTCCCATTAAGCCCTGATGAGCTCGCTAGGGCCACCTTGCCTGAATCTTTCTAAAGGTTAAATTGTTAGTAAATATATAATGTAACAAAAAAAAATTGAATTTTATTTACCAGTCATATGATATTATACAACATACTGTACCATGATCGAAAAAAAGTTTTATTCAAACTATTCTCTAAATCAGAATTTTAAATTTCTAATTTTTCAGAAATCAAAACCAAATTTATTTTGAAATTTTTAAATTTTCAGGTTTCAATTTCTTTTAATCATTTATACATTGCTTAAATTAAAGCAAAAACATCTTTGTAAAAAAAAAATAGGATAAAATTTTACCTAAATTATATTTAATTTTTTTAAATAATAACCCTTAAATAATTTGATATTACTTTGTTTAAATACTGTATGTACTATTACATTAATTGATTTTAATAAAAAAGTGTTATTCTAAACAATAAAAAGGTATAAATTATAATTTTTATTTATTAAATTCTGATTTATATTAGGACCCCGAAATAGGTAACAAAAAAAACGCGTAGAATAAGCCAAAATAATCATGTAAATCTTTCCTTTTTTAGATAATTTTCAATAATGTTATATTACCTTTTTTAATAACTCACTGACATTATTGTAATTTCGGCCCTGAAAAAATGCGTAGAGCTAATAGTAAATTTTTTCCAATTTCTTGTTACCTATTTATATATTGCTCGGGATCCTTTTATATTTTAATTGTTAGAATATTTTCTACTTTATAAAATTTTTACTTGGTTATATTCTGTTCATTTTCGTAATTGCCTATATGAAATTTTTATGGTATAATGTTACTTACTAATAAGCCTTTTTTTTATGAAGTGAATATTAAAATTTGTGTTATTAAACTTTGAAAATATATTTACAAATGAACCTGCCTATAATCTATGACATAATGACATGATTACTTCACATTCTATTAGCTAGTTTTATTATATACAGTATCTTAATTTTGCCTCGTGTGTTAAAAGTTTGTTAAAAATTAAAGAGAGGGACAGAGGGTCAGAGGGTATCTCTTGGAATGATTTTTCCCTTTGATTATTTAAGGTTATTAACAACATACTGCATCATATGAAGTTTATTTTATTGAAGGTGAATTTTTAATTTTTTAAATTGATAATTTTTTTTATAAATGAAATGGTTTAAACATTAATAGAATAATTTTGTATTGACTAAAAATATTAAAATAATTTATTATCATTTTAAAACTTTTAAAACTTACTGTATCAAAGCATCAACTGATTTATATTAATTAAATTTATTATCAATTTTTTTTAGCAATTTCAATATTATTTGATTGTTAGAATATTTTATACTTTATAAAATTTTATTTTATTGATTTTTGTAATTATCTAGATGAAAAATTTTTATGATTAACAAATCTTTTTTTACTTTGTCAGTAAGTATTTAAACTTTACTACAAATTATATTCATAAAGCAGGAAAGAGATTTAATTGTCGACCCTAGAAGTTTGTCAACAGTTAAAAAGGGAGTTATATATATATATGTTTAGAGAGTCACTTGGTTGGAGAAATAATATTTCTCTGCCTTCCTTACTTTTTTATAGGCAGCTAAAATTTATAATCACCCAAAAATAACATAATGATAAATGTAAATATCAAAATCGGTTAGATATATTTAAATTTACTTGTTATTTACTGTTTTAATTATTGCTTTATTTGAAAAAATATTATTCAATTTTCAAATTACCGAATTTTTAACTGAACATACTACTGTATATTTTTGACTATTTGTTATTCATAAATTTTTTCCATCCCATAGTTTTCATAACATTATTTTAATACTATACATGTATTATAACTTTATTAAAAATTTTTAAGTCTTTAATCCCTATAATCCCTATGAAAAAAAACTTTTTCCCTATGAAAAAATTTTTTTTTTTTTTAAAAAAAGGCAATATGTTATACTAAGTACTTTTTGTACAATTTATTTGTAACAATATTTGAAAAAAAAACTTTTTTTTTTTACTTTTTATTCTTTTTTGAAAAATTTCAACATTTTAAATATTTATTAATTTTTTATTCCTCTGTTAAAAAAAAGTGAGAAAAAAAGGAAAAAAAAGTAAAGGGAATTATTATCAAATCAAAAGGTGGTTCTTTGTTTTAAAAAAAAATCACTAAGCATATAAATAAATTGTTGTTTCTAAAAATCATGTGATTATGTTCTTTCAGTTTTTTTATTTTGAGCTAAATACATTTTTTTTGCGTAGTAGCGTATGCCTCGTATTTCTTGATTACATACAGTATTCAAATATGCAGTTGCCAGATTTACAGCCAAAATTATAAAATTTATCAGTATTTTTGAACACGTGCCAGTACATGAGGAGGAAAAAAAATGTCCTTTTTGATTTTATCTTATGTAAGTGATAAGTGGGATTTAAAAATTCCTTGGGGAATTGTGAATATCCATGCCCATCATCTCACGCATTATTTTTATTATTTTTAAAAAAAGCTTTATAATCTTCACAAATTATTAAATTTTTGTGTGCTCGAATTTAATGTTTGTTGTAATGCTTTTTTAATAAATATATTTAAACCCAAATTAATTTAATTAAAATTTATTGTAAAAAAAAATAATAGTTTAATGATTTATGAACTAATTAAATTACAAATTAAGAAACATTGTAAGACATCTTACTACTATATAAATCTTAGTGTTTAAAATAATTAAAAAATAATAAATCAAATATAATATTCTTTAAATTTAATCTAATAAAAATTTATCATTAAATGTCTAAAAAAAATAATAAAAATAAGTTTCAGTAATTTAATTTTAAGATCGAATAAAATTTAAAATGTTTTATCATTTTAAAAAAAATTCTTTACCTTCAGGAATTTCCAAATCATTTTGCTCTTCTGAATGAAGATTAGAATTATTGTATGCATCATCATTGTCTGTAAAATTAAACAAAAATTAGCATTATAATTATCTGTTATAAAAAGTTTAAATAAAATTATTTCCATACCATTATCAATATAAGTATGATGCATTGCTCCTATGTTATTATAATCATTTTGAGTATCTAAAAAAAAAGTTAAATGAATCAACATTTGGAAAAACTCTCATACTAATTGAAATTGATATATTTTTTTTATTTTACTTGCCATTTTTTATTCGTATGTTTTTAAATTTTTTGGATAATTTTTTATTACTAACTAAAAAATTTTAAAATATAAAATTAATATTCATTCTTCCAATTCTTTTAAATATAAAATAAAACTCACCTTTAAAAATACTGCCTATCTTTTTCAATGTACTGTTATTATTCTTCTGATTACTTGATTTAACAAAGTCATCAACTAGTAGAAAACAAAATCATCAATATCATATAATGATTTAATTAAAGTATAATAAATACTTACCATTATCAGGGATATGAAAATCATATGATTTACTGTGAAATGCTAAAAATGATTTATTATGATTAATCAATTATAAATATAATAATTTTAATTAAATAATCATTCACTTATACCTTCTTGTTCTTCTGTTATCATTTAAACCAAAAAAAAGAAATCATTAACAGTTAATATATTATATTTTATAATAAATGGAAAAGGCTTGTAAAAAAATGAATAATAATACCTTCTGTTGCATTTCTTGGTTCAGGAAAATTTCCAAATTGATGAACTTTACTTGTAAATAATCTGCTTGTATTTGTTCCTGAATAACTTGTTTTATTCATTTCTAAATTATTATTTGCTTCAGATTCATTTGGCATATTTTGATATAATCTATTAATTTCTTTTATTTTATTCCAAAGTGTACGAATATTAAGTCTTTTTAATGGATCAGCATCCCAACATTGTTTCATTAAACTTTCATATTCTAAGGGAGTTCCTGATATTATTCTTGGTCTTATACCATTAANTATNTTNATNGCAAGATNATAATCATGTTCATANTTCATAAATGGTGGTTGTCCNGATGAAATTTCCCACATAAGCATTGCAANACTATAAATATCAGATGCAAAAGTAGTTTGCTTTCCAGCAATAACCTCAGGCGCTATATAAGGAAGATTTCCATATATACTGTTTGATGATTTGTCTGCAGGTCCACAAAATCCAAGATCACTAATAACAAAATTTAACTCAATTTGTTTAAATAATATATTTCCAGAATGCAAATCTCTATGAATTGCTTCTTCGCTATGAATAAAATAAAGTGCCCTAATTATGTCATAAACAATTTGAATTCTTTTTTTCCATGTAAGTTGACTATGATTTTGTTGTAAATATTCTCTCAAATTTATATCTTCCACATTCATTACAAGCATGTAATTTCCATTTGATGGATTTTGTGTTAAACCATAACATTTGACAATCCCTGGATATTTACTACATATAGTAAAATGTAATTTAGCCTATATAAATAAATTTTTAGAATTTTTCAATAAAAAAATATTTGAATATTAAGATAATTTAATACTTTTAGATTACAAACCTCTTCAAACCATCTTTTATTTGCGTTTTCAACATTTTCTAAACTTTTAAGTACCACTTTNTGNCNTCCAANTCTTTTTAATCCTTTTTCTTTAGAATCCCATTCATAATATCCTCCATCAATCCAATCTGCTGTATAAATTTCAGAACATCCACCTTTTGTTAGATATTTAATATTTTGTAAATGATTATATGGGATCCATTCAATTATCNTTTCTGGNNNAAGNGATTCCAATTGACATTTTTGTATTAAATTGTNAATATCATCATTTCCAGATGTCCAATTTGTAAATTTTGTTTTTAAATAATTTCGAATGCAATATTCACAATATAANGTAGCTAAACATTCTTGGTTACAATTTTCACAAATTCTTTTTGTTCCTTCATTAAAAAAAACTTTGTTTCGGTCATAAACTATATTTATTCTTTTTATTGCTTCAGTTTTTTCGTCATTTGTAAGAGAATTATCAGCAAGTAATGTTTGTTTTTTAAATTCATGAGTTTTATGCATATCATCGTAAATATTATAATCTATTAATTCAATTGCTCTATTAATTGCAGCAAAAATTAATTCTTCACGAATAGTGGACATAATGAATTTTTCTATTAAAGTTTTTTAATTTATAAAAAAAATGAATAGAAAAAAAAAAAAAAAATTTTTTTTTTTTGAATTGAAAAAGGTGGGAATTTAAACTCCGAAGTTAATTGTGTAACTCAAATGGAGCAATGTTTTTTTCGGAGAATCTAAACTCCGAAATTAATTGTGTAACAAATGGAAAATCATAATAAACTAGTCACGTGGCATAAATTTTTTTCGACAAATAAAATAATTAGTTCGATTATAAAATAAAACGAATGACATTACTCAAATTAGATTGTAAAATAGTTTTGCAATTTGCAAAATATGTTAAAGTTTGTTCCGGTCAAAAGTCTATGCAAAAAAAAATCACCGTTATAACCTAATTAAATTATGGTAGACATAAAAGACAAAGATTTATTGTGATTAAATTATATGATATTTTTGATGATTTTTAATAAATCTCCCACAATAACTAATTTATGAAATTTAAATAAAATATTACATATTTTGTAAAATTAATTACTAAAATCTAAAATTAAGATTAGAATTATGACTTACTTGCTAATTGAAGTTGGATTATAGTACAGTATATGTACAGTATTTTATTTAAATTATACTCTTGTGATTTATAAAAAATAAAAATAAATACACAAAGAAGTAAGAGAAAATTCTTTTCACTTGTATTAACAAAAAAAATATGTGCGATGTCTAAAATTGTTTAAATGTTTTTTTTTTGTTTTTTGAATTTTGAAATTTATTAAAATAATTAATTCTCACATTATAAAATTTTGCAATGTATAATCGAAATTTTCTTTTGTAGCTTAGAATACTCACCTTGCATAACTTCATCATTTCAAAACATACAATAAATCAGCAACAAGTGGCTTTTTGATTTTAACTATATTGTTTACCATGTTTACAGATCTTGTTAACCTTTTTTGTCAAACAAAGTAAAATATTTTATCGCTAATTCACGAACTCATAAAGTTTTTAGGGAAGAATTATATAATAATATAATTATAATTATATGGTTATTTATAACTTATAAGCCGCAAATAAATATAAAATACAGAATATTAAATTTGACTATTAATTATACTTTTTCATCTTGTTAGTTTAGGCCATTTTCAAGCACTTCCCTCAATGGGTTTATCATCGATTAAAAAGGCTAACTGTAATGATCATTTAAATCAAAAAAGCTTGGAACTACAGACCATCTTTTTTTTTTTTGACAGAACTGCTCTTATTGGTCGAAATTTACCATTGATGAAATGTAAAAAGAGGTTGTTCACACGAATACTACTCCTTCACTTTCCATTTACACTATGGATCTTCAGCACTGACGCAAGTTAATAATTATACTATTTTTCATATTGGAAACCATCAAAGCAAATAAAAGGCTCCATGATATCCAAATGCAAAGAAATATTTACCATCTTTTATTTGCCATTACCACAACAAATGTAACAATTTTTTCCCATACAGTATAAAAGCGCAACATCAACCAAGGCCTAAAACTCAAGGATTCTGGACAAATGTTTTCCCATATTTAGTAGATGGAGAAGGTTATAATTCTTTTCGGCGTCACTTTCGCATAACTCTTACCACTTTTCGTGCTATGATTGTGACTCAGTTAGAAACCCATCAAGCTTTTACCTTGGATGGTTCTAATACAACACCTATATAGAAACAAATTGCTATTGTACTATGGCGATTAGCAAATGGAACAGGAATACGAATATTAGAGCAAACACTTGGAGTAAGTCAAGGATCTGTAAGTCATTTTACTGATCGATTTTTAGAAGCACCAAATTGCATGGCCACAAGGATCACAATTAGCAACAGTAACACAAGGATTTGAATATGGTGAAACTGGTTTAGGACATCACAAAGTCACAAACTACCTAATGTTATTGGTGCAATGGATGGAGTACATATACCTATCCGTGAACCTTCTAAAAATGGTGCACGTTATGTCAATCGTAAAAGTTTTCATTCCATTAACCTTCTTGGAATTGTTGATCATCAGGGGCGTTTTACTTATATACATGCCAGAGAAGCAGGCCAGTAGAAATGTATTTATTTTGATAATTAATTTATTATATAATATTTTTTATTATTATATAGGAAGTGTACATGATACCAGAGTATTTTATCGTTCTTCACTCTATTATGAAATTTCATCACATCCTGAACAATTGGTCCCAGGTGGTACTTATATTATTGCAGATGCAGTGTATCCCTTCGAACATATTTAATGAAAGCATTTCCTGATTATTATATGTTAACTAATCGTGAATGCCATTTTAACAAAATTCTTTCCTCAATGTGAATGGTTATTGAACGAGCATTTGGACATTTAAAGGAAAGGTGGAGAATTCTGTTAAAAGAAATTTATTGTACTAATATAGAACGGATTGTTAAAATAATACATGCATGTTGTATTTTACATAATACTTGTATTGATATGGGAGATCCGTTATCTTTAGAAGATAATAGAGAAATGGATGATAATACAAATAGTGATGACGATGAATATAGAGCAGAAAATGAAGGAAGAGAAGAAATAGCAGGTGCTCAAAAGAGGGAATATTTAGCAAATCTTTTTATAAATTTGTAATTATTAAATTTTATAAAGCTTTAATATTACTTATACAATTATGATGAGCATCTTACATATTTAAAACTAACATATTTGGCGTGGGAAAATTAACAGTCAACTCTTAAAACTTTGTTAAAAACATTTTAAATATCTCCATCTGTTTATTATTCTGCTTTTGTTGAATTTAAGCATGGACATATTGATCTTTGATAATTCCAGTGATAGTCTCAGTTTGTTCATTTATAATGGCTCGAATGAATTTCCTCCATATTTGTCTTTTTTCCTTCAGAATGTGTACTTTTTTGTTTTTTAATATCATTCTAATATATAATTGTAATTAACATTTTAGTTCAGATATCATTAGAAAAAAATCAATAAATAAACTTGTTACTGTACCTCTTTAATGCGATCTTCAGCATCCTTTTGTAATACTTTACGTTTAATACCATTAATTAAGTCGCTTGTAATTGGTACAACTATACTTGGATCATTTCTTAAATAATTATCAATATCTTTAAAAAATTCAGTCATTCTGAATGGCTTCTCACCAGTACTTTCAATTTTATCTTTTATGTCACGATATTTTTGAAGAAGTGCATCCCATTTTTGCTGAATTGATGCCTTTGTACATTCCTTTAAAGCTGGACTTGCAACGTCAGAGGTTTGAATATTGACAACAATTTTATTCCAAATTCGGCCCTTCTCTCTTACATCTTTGACTTTTTGTAAAGCTTGCCATTTCTTTCCTACTTCTTCAATAAGCATTCTAGTTTCTGTTAATGACCATCTATTGGTTAATTTGTTAGTAGATGTATTGAAATTAACAAATGTAGGAGTTGATTAAGTAGGACTTGGGTCAACAGATACAGAATTAAAAGGTGATTGAATTTCTTGGTTATAGGTTTCATGATGAATAATAAGAGGAGGCTGTGAAGCCATCTATAAAAAAAATTTTTATTATCTTTTATATGCAGTATAATTATAGAAAAATGAATATTTACTGGATAACTTGTTAGGTCCATATATACTTAATATCTTGTTTCATTTAAAGGATCTGTATGTTTCGCCATTTGGATCGCAATTGGTTTGTATAGGAATATTAATGTTGTAATGAAAAATTATTTGTTAAGTTGGTAAAAGGAGGAAAATGAGTATTTGGAGTTAAAGTTCTAGAAACCGTCTTAGGTCTCTTTTTCTGAGGCATAATTAAAATTGATAAAATGAGTAAGAGAATGAAAGAGATTGATCAAGCACTGATCGTCATCTTTTATTCAATTGATCGTGAAGCTTGAACATCACCTCAATTACTAGCCAATCACATTGAGGGAGGTGCTTGAGAACGGCCTCAATCACTGTATGTAATATTTCTTTTTAATATTTTGATTGGGCAATTTTTGCTATTCATCATGTGTAAAAAGAATACAAAGCAAAGAATAGAATTGATTGATATCTGATATGATTTCATAACTAAGATAAAGGCTTTTTAGGAAAATTTTGATTAAAACTGTATAAAAAAATAATACTTAAAATAGAAGTGGGTAATTTGAAATATAGTAAACATTAAAGTAAATTTTTTTTATCATGAAATTACTGATTTTTTTTCTTAAAAAAATACATATACTTGCTTTTTTTTTATGCTTGTGGAGCAGTAATTTTTTATTTGTTAGACTCATATGCTGCAAGTATAGAAATGTGGCATAGTTAAATGTGACGTTAAATAAATAAATCGCTGAAATACAGTATCTCATCATGATGATCTATCTTTTCAATATAATAATTATATACATTACATAGGGAAATGAAAAGGAATTCTAATCTAAACCAAACCAGCCAGCTAGGAGAGACTCGATTAATTAATTGGCTATTATAATTCCATCTTTTCTAATATCAATAGAGAATGTTTTTACAATTTTTTAGAAATTCAATAGGAATTGATAGTTCTATTTTTTTATATAGTATTTAACGAAATTTAGGAGCGGTGGTTTTTAAAAAAAAAATTTGATAAAAAAGATTAAATGAACTTGTCATGATTATATTTATATAAAAAAAATATATATATAAATGATGAATCTTCTAATTAAAAATTGAATACCAATTGAATTTAAGAAATTTAGTTTATGCACTAAATTGATCAAATTTCTTTTGGGTTGATTAATATTTCTTCGATTGGTACACCTCTGATCGCTTGGTGATTGATTGACTTTTAGTTTGTGAAACTTGCAGATATGGTAAATTAGAAAAAAAAACCTTTTTTTTTGTTTTTACCATACATACCATACAATACATATATATCCGCCTTTTTTAATATGACAATAAGTATTATCGATATATTGTATATGTTGTACGTCAGATATCAATTTGCATCAGGTGTCGACCGGCCTAAATTATGGATCCATTTGGGCTGATCTTTATAATGCCCTAAGAAGGTTTGGCCAGCATTAGTACCTGACGCGTGTCAGTTATCAGTTGACGCAAATCGACACCTGACGCGCAATATATATATACAGTACATGCAGGAAAAAGATTATAATTGTTTGACCTTAGAAGTTTGTCAAGAATTAAAATAAGTTTCCTTACTTTTTATCTAAGATTTATTATCAGTTTCTCCAATAATGCATGTTGCCGATCATGAGCGAGGTGAAAAAATAAAAAAATGTTTTCATAAAATTCAATATTTTTTATTCAAATCGGAAATTTATTTGTTAATCTACTATTCCGATGATTGCTTGATTTTGAAAACATGATTGCAAATGTGATTCTCAAAAAAAGAATTTATGATATTAAAGACTATTGTTTCAATAATTGATGTGGCACATGATAGTCACATTAGGTAATATGCACATTGTAGATTAGTGAAACAAATTCGGAATTTCCGGAATTAAAAGCCGTAAATGAAATAAAGTTAAACCATTTTTTTTGTTTCTGACTTGTTCTTAATAAAGTCTACCTATTCTTTGAATGAAATTAATTTAATTATGTCAAATATTCGATATGAATTAGTTAACGCTACATATCAAAGAGCATGTGCATTAATAGATTATAATATTCATAATGACTTGGATAAACTATATGAAATTAGAATACAATCTATTACTGATAATGAATCTCTTACAAATGATGAAAAATCTGAAGCAATAAAAGATTTAGATGAACATCTTGACTATAATAAAATTCTTTTTAATAAAGGAAAAAAAAGAATTTGTGAAAACTGTCAAGAAGAATGTTTAGCAACATTATATTGTGAATATTGTATTAGAAATTATTTAAAAGNAAANTTTTCAAATTGGACATCTGGAAATAATGATATTGATNATTTNATTCAGAAATGTCAAATGGAATCACTTGCTCCAGACAGTATAGTAGAATGGATCCCATATAGTAATCTACAAAATATGAATTATTTAACTAAAGGTGGATGCTCTGAAATTTATACAGCAGATTGGATTGGTGGACAATATTATGAATGGAATTCTGAACAACAACAATTGGAAAGATATGGTACTAAAAAAGTAATACTTAAAAGATTGGAAAATGTTAAAAGTGCTAATAGAAGTTGGTTTGATGAGGTACAGCATGTTTAAAGAGATAATAATTTTTTTTTTTGTAATAAACATATAAATAATGATTTTGTGATTATCTTTTTGTAGGCAAAATCTCACCTAACTATAACCAACAAATGGCCAGAAATAGTACAGTGTTATGGTCTAACTCAAGATCCATCAAATGGAAATTATATGCTTGTAATGAGAAAATTAGATATTAATTTGAGAAAATATTTACAGCAGAATCATAATCAAATTACATGGAAAGAAAGAATTAAAATTACTTTTGATATAATTGAAGCACTTTGTAAAATTCATTATGAAAATGCAATCCATAGAGATTTGCATTCAGGAAATATATTATATTTGAAATTTAACAATTATTGGTTTGTTAGTGATCTTGGATTTTGTGGACCTGCTGATAAACCATTAGGAAGTATATATGGAAATCTTCCTTACATAGCACCAGAAGTTATTGTTGGAAANGNATATACTTTTGCATCTGATATATATAGTATTGCAATGCTAATGTGGGAAATTTCATCTGGANAACCACCTTTTGCTAATTATGAANATGATTATGAAACTGATTATGAGTTTGTAATGGATGTTGTTGATGGTATAAGACCAAAAATTATATCAGGAACTCCTTTAAAATATAAAGAATTAATGGAACAATGTTGGAGTGCTAATCCAGAAGAAAGATCTGATATTGATACATTATTGGATGAAATTAGTGAAATGAATAAATTATATTATGAACAGCAAACCAACAATAGTACTAATCTTAATTATATTCAAACAAATGAAACTTCTAATGTAAAGATTATAAATTTTAATAGTAAAGTTTATAGTTTTAAAGATTTACCTGAACCAAGAAATACCACTAAAGGTAAGAAAAATTTAGAATAAAAGTTTTAAATAATTTGTACTTATATATAATTAAATAACTTATTTTTTGTTTTTTAAATTAACAGAAGAACAAAAAGGTAATCATTAATTATTGATATTTATTTAAATTTATTAAAATACATTTTTTTACACTTTTATTTAAAAGCTCATCATAGTGTAAAATTTGATTTGAGTATTCTAAATGGTAGGTATTAATCAATACATTACTAATAGATATTTTAAGTTGAAACATTAATGTTTTATAATTTTAGATATTGTACCTAAAAATAAATCAGAGCAAGATGATTTACAAATATCAATTGGTAAGTTATAGTAATCAAAACTTTTATACTTTTACTTTTGGATTTAGAAACATACAAAAATTGGTATTCTTTTTATTTATATCGTACTGTTGTAGCCCAAACGTGATTTTGTTCCATAACTAAATTTAGTTTCTGTAGAAAATGATAAAGAAAAGAATGAATTTAAAAGAATACATCCAAATATTTCAGATGGTAATTTATTTTATAATTGTCAATAATTTTTGTAGTAATAATTATTATACTTATATTGCAAGTCCACACTATTTTATTATAGAAAATGAAAGGAATTTAATTGTTAAATCCAAAAAGATGAAGGTTAATAATAATGAAGGTAAGTAGTGTTTTGAACCTTAGCATATTTATTATTTTAATAAATATTTTTAAAAAAATTATATATATGTTATAATGATAAAATCGGATACCAATATATATATATATATATATCATTTTAAGAGAAAACTATAATATTTATATCTTTTCAATTACTCAGATTTTATATTAAATAATTTTATAAAAATATAGAAGACAATGAAGTATATAACGATCCAAACCTTCATTCAGAAGATTAAAATGAATTGGGGATTCCAACAGGTAACTGTTAAAACATAATATAAAATTATAAATTATTTTTATATTTTAAAAAAGGTTTTTAATTATAAAATAATTTCTCCCTCAGATGATTTTGATTTGAAGTCAAAATCAGTCAATCATAAAATTTAGTGAATATGTTTTTTTACTTAGAATTATTTAAACATTAAGATTAGAGTAACAAATATAGTATTTGCAAGTTCTTAATTTGTAATTTAAATAGTTTAAATTTTATTATTATTATTTTACAATATTAAATATTATATCAAATAATATATATTACATGAATATATTCTTTTTTGGATTTGTATAAAAGTTTATTAATTCCCATTAGATAAAATTTTTTAAATCAGATTTTTCTATGACGGTTATAGATATTCTAAAATTTGTTATCTTGCCAATATCAAAAGAAGATGACACCAGCACTTTTTACTCCAATGAATCAAAAGATCTTTTATGTAAGTATGGAATCTTCATTCCATGCTACTTCAAAGTTGTTTTTTCAACTTATTTGAAACCTCATATCAAATATTTAAAATAAGTGTAAATTAAATTTTCATTTATTAAAATTTGAAGATATTGAAAATTAAAATATGTTACTTTTCCCAAATTACAAATCTTAAGCATTCTTTTTTGATATCCGAAATCAAAAACTTTTAGAAGATAATGAAAAATATTTAAAAATTTATGATATTAATGAAGCAGGCCTTGATTATCAAATGTCTCAGAATTAATCATTCTCTTGCACATTCTTGGGCAAAAAAAGAATAACAATGGTTCTTGAGTAGGAGACCTCTCTCACATGTTAATTTTCAGTTCATTACTGTAAAAAAAACCAAGGCGTTAATTAATAATTTTTGAACAAGTAATTGGAAAATAATAATAAAATCATTTCACTTTAGGTATTTCGTAATATGGATAGATAGCATTTTAAAAATTTTTGCTCTTGATTGACAAAGCTCTGTTCGATCCAAATCATGATGGATCAGGTCAACTTCTTATCAACAAACAACGCGTAACTTTGTGATTTTTTTTATTGGTTTGTATTTTGATCATGATTTTAATTGTTTAATTATTTTATAAAGCTCATAAAGTCATGAATAAATTAAACAAGACTATTAAAAAAGGCTAAAAGTACTGATAAAACTGTGATTATCTCAAATACAAACAAATAGGATTTTACACCAAATGATTAGCTAATAAATAAATTTGATTGTAAAGTGGGTTTATGGTGGGTTTAGCCTCTTCTAATATTCAAGTCAGCTGGAAGTCAAGGCATTTTTTTTTTGTGTTAAAATTAACTAATTTATAATAAAATGTAAAGTATAAGTGAATTTTTATGCATATTGTGACCCGTTAATAGAGCATTTTCTTTTAATAAAAAATAAGTATTTCCAAAAATTATCAAACACTAAAAAACTCCTGTTATAAACTTTATGAATTTTACTTATTATTTCAATTATTTTGCTGATTTATTATTGCAAGCTTGATGAAATTTGGAATACAAGTATTTTCATATCTGTTGAATGATCCAAAGTCAGTTTCATTTGATAAAACTGTATGGCCTATTTTCTTTTGGTTTGAGCATTTATATAAGAGGTTATATTTTCTTCAAACCTCCCGAAATCTTATCCATACCACCCTGATTGAAGACTTTAATCACTTATTCACTATAACCATTTACTGAATTATAAGTTTGACCTTTGTATATATCAAATTCATTCATAATGTTATGCATTTTATAAGGACTTAATTCACGATTATTTTTATAAGCATTATTTGCAATTGCTAATTCATGAATAGTATTTGCCATCATGTTCTTATAAGTTATTTTCTCTAGAGGAGAATGGAAAGATTCTGGAATTGGTGTTACATGATTACTTGTAATTTACTAAATAATTTACCATGTACTGTATGTGATATAACGTGAGAAAAAGATTTTTCAATGAATAAAAATTTTAATTTTTCGATTTATAATAAAAGAAAAACAACATAATTTGTTGTGATATTTGTATTAAATCATATACTTCAATTTAATTTCTTTTAGAAAGCAAGTTTCTTAAAATAATTTCCTTTTTTTTTAGGGAAAAATAAAAGTGAAAAAAAAATGTTCATACTGCGATATAAAAGAGATTTATACGCAAATTATAATCTCTAGAAATATTTAATTAAATTCATAATTTTTTTTAAGAATGTTTCTTACAGTTTCAAAAAAATATTTTTTTTAAATATAATCATAATTCCTAGTTACAATATATTACTTAAATATATATACACCCCAAAATCTTTCAAACTTTCTCCAATATTTTTTTAAATATGGATAGAATTTTGCTATTTAATATGGAGATTTGAAAGGTGACAAATTGATAAGAATTCGAGACAAGCAATGATTCAACTTATTAGAAAGTTTACATTGATTATTTTCCTCTAATATACCGTAATATCTTAATATTCTTCTTTCCAACAGATAACTATCCTTAAATGTTTCGAATAATATAAACTTATTTTTTTATGAACCATTATTATATAATGCCAAGCAATCAGTTTGTTTGTTTAAATTTCTTAAATCAATTACTACCTGCTAAATCAAAAATTGTTTATTACCCAATAAAAAATTTTTTTGAGTGCATTATCATTACTAAACATGTGACTTAAAAATTGTCTTTATAACTTTATTTTGAAATTTATTTTTTTAATGATTAGATACAATAAAATTTAAGGCGAATTAGAAATAGATTTAAACTTGAATTATTATAAATGATCCAAGTAATTATTTCTTGCAGTATAGAAGCTTAGCTCATTTTTATAAATTTTTTATTAGTAAGATCTCTTTTAATTTTTGGCTTGCGTGATATTTATTTTAAATTAGAAGATGAGTATAAACAAATAAAGGAAAGTACAAAGATAATAAAAATAATGAAATAGATATTTGAATAGTGAAAATATTTTATTTTTTTTATAATTCATATAATTTTCATATTTGAAGTCAAAAAATTTTTTCGTTAGGATTAAATTTGTAATTTCGGCTAGCATTAAGATTATAAATATCATTAATCACATGATTTTAATTCGAACAGTTGCATGTACTTTAACAATATTAATATATAACTTATTTTTAATGCTTCCAACACTTTTATTCCACTATAAATTTGAAGCTCTAATCACAAACAACTTTTTAAATGTTTTAAAATTTTAATCTCATTTTATTTAACACAAATTTATTCTAAATAAAATTCTATCTCTTATAATTTAAAATATTTCATATTCTAAAAAGTATTTATTATCAGGTTCTCTGAAAATAATTATATATAGCATGTTAATTTTATTATACAACTCAAATTTGATTTTCAATAAAATTATAACTATTTTTAGATGAGAATATAAAAATATTCCTAGTAGTAAACTTATCAAATTTAATTGGTTTATGCCCTCCAAGAAATTCATTACTCTTCACTTTAATGATTGCTACAGCAGAAGATTGACCATCACAAATCTTATGAAATTTACATAAATCCATCCTGAAATCCACAATAATAATTTGAATTTAAACATGAATTTGATTTTGAATTGAATAATTCATTTAGAATTAATTCAACATTTTGATTTAAAATAATTTTTAAATCAACACTTCATGAACCAGGTTTTCTAGTAATTCTGTGTAAATTGGTTAAAATCATGATCCAAAAAAATTCCTAATAGAGTTTCATAAAAGTCCTTTTGTAAAGCTTTCTTAAAGATAATACTTTCTCCAAAAATTCTCTAAGTAATCGATAAAGGAATTTTATATTATAAGATATTCTTTAAAGAAATGAAATCATCCTTTGAAAAGTTTATAGGATCGGATGGAAGTTCATTGGTAAGGTTCCATTTAAGCACGTGCTCCAAGCTTTTTCGAAGGTTATCATTTTAAATAAGTAGATCAAAATTTATTCCATGATTGAAGAGAAATTTTGCTATCTAAATACATTATCTAGTTCAGTTGTTTAGTTTGAAGTTTAAGAAAGCATCATTTTCAAAACTTCTTTTGGTTGAAATTTTGTACTTATCAGTTCGGTTATTTTCAATGAAAAAATCAAAAAGGATTCATCTCCTACTATGAATACCTCAATAATTTAGTTTTTCAATATTATGTATGTTACTTATTCTGTTAATAAAATTATCCACATCAGTTATTCTTCCAGAAATCAAAAATTGATCACATCTTAGTTATTAAACGACCAATTAAAATTATTTTAAGTGAAATAGATTTGACGATCGAGGAATTTAAGCATCTGAAATTTTATAGTAATAATGAATTTCATAAGAGTATGGAGTTAAAAGATACAATAGATCATTTAAAACAAATTAGATTTTCTTCATAAATTAAAATATATTAAAGAAGCACTCAAGAAAGTTTTGGATTAAAACTAAGCAGAAAGTGCTTATGGTAAGTACTAGGAAAATCTTAAAAATAATTGAAAATTTCCTTTCTGAATAAGAAAGTCTAATGAAGGAATGGATGAATCTTAATGGAAGAATACTTTTGTACCCAAAAATATTCATCATCATCATTTTTTTCCTGTCAAAATAAAAATAAGTGGAGGGATAGTCTAATTTTCTGCATATTGTGGCAAAGTTTAGTTATTTTCTTATTGCTTATTATTATCGATGTAATTTTCTCAAAAAAAAAAAATATATATTAATTATTGATAAAAATTTTTAAAACATTAAAACATAATTTAAAATAGGAAGCATCTCAAGCCCTAACTCGTAAAATGAGTTCCTGCCTACTATTTCATAATACCTAATGCTTCTTTTTTTATGTGCATATTATTATGCTTTTATAAATTTTGAAATGATTTAACCATTTCTCATCTATACACAACCATTTCTATATCTAAATATAAAAAATTGTTATATAAGAAACTTTACCGAAATGAAATAATTTCAGATTTTATTGTAAAAATTCTGAGGCCAAATTAATACATATGGTTAGAATTCAGCACGTGTAATTTCCTTTAATAATTTTCGTTAGATTTTAAAATAGATTTAATCTTTGCACGAAATATGTAAAAAATTATTTGGTTAATGTTTAAAATCTTCGTGATTAATTATCGTATTTTATCAAAATCAAGCACTCATTTTTTGCAAGGATTTTGGACAAAAAGTTTAAGATAGTGCTTATTTTTGATACTAATTTTATTAAAAAGGTTGCGATAAATTACTTCTTTATAGTTGAGTCACATTATACCAGATTGTGAATTTTATGATTATTGAAAAATTCTCGTTATGAACGGAAAAAATTGCTTTAACCCGTTATTCATATATTAAATAGTTTTTCGCTTAATTATACTAGTATCACAAACCCAGTATTACTATATTTTTGACATACACTTAGCTAATAAAACATTAAAATTATGTATCAAGTAGGCAAATTTTCTTACTGATATATATAGAGTACGTAATGATTTTTCCGTAATATTCTTATAAAGTCGCAGATTTCACATGATATGAATTAATCAGTTTTCTGATTTTGTAAATTTTAATTGGATATTTAAATATTTTTTAAATATTGCTAAATGTCATCGTAGGTGATTGTCACCTCAACAGCATTAGAGTAGAATTTTGGGCAAAATTAATGGAATGAAACTTTGCTCAAAATTCTACTCTAAGATCACCTGCGGTGATATTTAAGCAATTTTAGAGTATAATATCAAAGTAAAAATTTTTTTAATTTGTGATTTTGAGGCATCAAGTTTTTCGTTGTTATATAGTACTTTATTATTTTTCAGTTATTTAATTGATTTTCCATTTTTTTTTATTCTCTTTCTATTTTATTTTATTTTATTTTGCATACACTTAAAAAAATATTTATTGAAACAAGTCGTCTTGAATGATAGATAGAAAAAATTTGTACAGTATGTGAGCACTTTATTAATATAAGCTTCAATTATACTCTAAAAGTATATATAGCTAATTTGAGCAAGCTTGTTTGTCAGTTTCTTTCATCATAAATTTTTTTAATAAATGAGGATTTATTTAATACATAATAAAAGGCTCACAAAGTCATTATTTTAATGAATACACTATTTTATAAGAAAAGAGTCTAGTGAAAATCAAAAAATTATGTACTTGCTAATACTGTAGTAATAATAAGAAAATGATAAATGAATATTTCAAAATTTATCATCGAAAACTCATATAGAATCAATAAAAAATAAAAGAAAATAATATAAAAAAAAACGATGTTCCTCAATTCTGTAATTGTAAGGGAGATTAAATTAAGCTGCTAGTATATTACGATAATAATGCAACAGAATTTTCTTGTAAAAAAAGTTATAAAAACAATGGTAACCTTTCATATTCAGCGGCTGTTGCTTCTAGTAATCTTATTGTCATAATGATAATAATTCATTCAAACGATAGGAATTTTGCAAACAAGATTCAGGTTCTTTCATTGCGGATGAATGGATTGATGAACTAAAAATGGATATTACAAAAATAAATTATCTCAACAATCATGATTTAGGGTTTATGGAAAAATTAATGAGAAATGAAAAATTAAATCATAGTAATATTTAGATATTTTCACATTCCATATTTAAATATTTTATTTCTTTCTTGAAAATGGGTTTTCAAGCTAATAAATGATCGTTATGGCACATGACACAATTGACAATGATAGTCACAAGGTCATATGCTCATTGTAGATTAGTGAAACAAACGGAATTTAAATAGGATAAGAATTCCGTACAAAAAAAATTTTCTATTGTTTCTGAAACATTTCAAAAATTAATAAAGTCTACCTAATTTCTGAATAAAATTGATACCTTTTGCATTATGTCAAATATTCGAAATGAACTAGTTAATGTTGCAATTCAAAAAGCACATGAAACAATAGATTATGATGTTTATCATAACATAGACGAACATTATGAAATTTTACAACAAACTATCCTTGCCCATGAATCTCTTACAAATGATGAAAAATCTGAAGCAATAAAAATCTTAAATAAAAATTATGATGTTGATAAAGTTCTTAATGATGTAGGAAAAAAAAGAGTTTGTGAAAACTGTCAAGAAGAATGTTTAGCATTATTATATTGTGAATTTTGTATTAAAAATTATTTAAAAGCAAACTTTTCGAATTGGACATCTGGAAATAATGATATTGATGATCTGATTCACAAATGTCAAATGGAATCACTTGCTCCATATAAAATAGTTGAATGGATTCCATATAGTAATCTACAAAATATAAATTATTTAACTAAAGGTGAATTCTCTGAAATTTATACAGCAGATTGGATTGGTGGCCAATATTATGAATGGAATTCTGAACAACAACAATTGGAAAGATATGGTACTAAAAAAGTAATACTTAAATGATTGGAAGATGTTAAAAGTGCTAATAAAAGTTGGTTTGATGAGGTACTGTGTTTAAAGAGATAATAAATCTTTTTTTTTTAAAAAAAAAATGATTTATTGTAATCCTTTTGTAGGCAAAATCTCACCTAACTATAACCAACAAATGTGGTGTTATAGTACAATGTTATGGTCTAACTCAAGATCCATCAAATGGAAACTATATGTTGTAATGAGAAAATTAGATATTAATTTAAGAAAATATCTACAACAGAATCATAATCAAATTACATGGAAAGAAAGAATTAAAATTACTTTTGATATAATTGAAGCACTTGATAGAATTCATAATGAAAATGCAATCCATAGAGACTTGCATTCAGGAAATATATTATATTTACAATTTGTCAACAATTGGTATATTAGTGATTTTGGATTTTGTGGACCTGCTGATAAACCATTAGGAAGTATATATGGAAATCTTCCTTACATAGCACTGGAAAGCAAACTACTTTTGCATCTGATATATATAGTATTGCAATGCTAATGTGGGAAATTTCATCTGGAGAACCACCTTTGCTAATTATAAAAATGATTATGATCTTGCAATTAGTATTGTTATTGGTGTGAGACCACAAATTGTATCAGGAATACCTTTTAAAATATAAAGAATTAATGGAACGATGTTGGAATGCTAATCCAGAAGAAAGACCCGATATTGTAACATTATTGAATGAAATAGTAAAAATTAATAAGTCGTATTATGAACAGCAAACTAATGATAGTACTAACCTTAATTATATACAATCAAATAAAATAAATACTAGTCCCATTAATTTATCAAATTTTAATAGCGAAATTTGTGATTTTAAAGATTTACTCGAACCAAGAAATGCTACTAAAGGTATGAAAAATTTTTATATTGTAATTGTTAATAATTTATATTCATCTTAAAGTATTGCAGGTTTATTAAAAAAATATATCTCTTTTTTTGCATTCCTATTTAAAAGCTCATCATAGTATATAACTTGATTTAAATCAAAACAATAATTTTTTATTATTTTAGATACTGTATCTGAAAATAAATCGGAGCAGTATAATTTACAAGAATCAGTTGGTAAGTTATAATAACCAAACTTATTATACTGTTGTTTTTGTTTACTATATAATTAATTTTAATTTCTGTAGAATATAACAAAGAAAAGAATAAATGTAAAAGAATATACTCAAATATTTCGGATGGTAATTTATTTACAATTATCAAGTTCATAATAATTATCATCATACTTATATTACCAATTCTATAATTTTTTTCTGTAGAAAATGAAAATAAGGATATAATTGATACATCTAAAAAGATGAAGGTTAATATTAATGAAGGTAATTGTTTTAAATCTTAATATATTTATTATTTTCTAAAAAAAAAATATTTTTTTTTTTTGAAAAAAATTACATATACATTATATGATAAAGTTGGATACCAATATACACGAGGAAATTTTCATATCACAAGTAATGGTAAGAAAATCTATAAATATTATTATTTTCAATATCTTTTTAATTACTCTTTTATAATCAATTTTACAAAAATATAGATGAAAATGAAGTATATAACGATCCAAACCTTCATTCAGAAGATCAAAATGAATTAGAGATTCCAGAAGGTAACTGTTAATTATAGTTCTTTATTTTAAATTGTAATTGAATTAAAAAAAAATTAACCCTTTTTAGACGAAATTTAATCGTATTTAATTGAAATATATTTAAAGAAATTCTATTCAACAATACCGGATGTGAAATTGTCATATAATAACAAATTACCAAATTTTTACAATTATTTAGTTATTTTAAACGTCTTCTATTAGGAATGATTGTTAATAATGTTCGTATCATATTAACAATAGTATAACAATTACAAAAAACGATTCAAATACATTTTTTTTCTAGGTTTAATATTCTAGATTAATAGTTTAAAAATGGTAATGTTGACATCTAATGAAACCATCTTTGTATAATTATATCAAAAAGTTCAATTGATTCAAATTTTCAAAATTTAATTTTTTTTTTTGATTGACCAATAAAAATACTCTAATATATCACATACATGCGAACTGAACGTAAATTTTTTAATTTTACATCTTTAACATTATACGCAAAAAAAAAATATTTGTATGTAAATTTTATTTATAATATATTATAAAAAAAAAACTTTTTTGTCAAAATATAAAAATTTCATTAGTTAAAAATATTTTCCTAAAAAAACGAAAAATCTGGGTTGCCGGGTCAATATGGAATATCTCTCGATATTTTTAATTTTGTGTCGTCTAAACGTGAAAATCAATAACATTATATATAAAGCTATACGAGTAAAGCTGTGTATAATTATAAAATAAAATAAATAAATAAATAAAATCAATAACATCATAACTAACTAGTCTGTATTACATCTATCCTTAAATTAAAAATTTAGTATTAAAAACTCTCGTAAATTTTTAGAACTTTGTGATGATGAACTAACATAATTTTGTTATAATTTAAATACCTTATAATTTTTATATATCAAATTCTACTTCTTTTGTAACATAGCCTAAATATATTAAAAAAGTCAATATAATTAAAAATATGTTTTAAAAATTTATTATTTAATTAAATAAATACCTTGTTTGATAGATATACACTTAGAAATTATAGAACTTAATGGTTTACTTATAAAAATAGTTTTTGAATGAGGTTTTTTAGTAAATTCAGAACCAAGCTCTTTTGAATTTATTAATTCTATTCTTTTTGCTTCAGCTTGATTAAATTGTTCAGCATCTTTATTATTAGAACACCAATCGTTAAAAGTCTCACAAATTTCTGTAACAGAAGGTCTTTTTTTAGGATCAGGATTCCAACAACTTTTCATCAAATCAGAAAAACATTTTGGTGTATCTTTTGTAATCTCAGGTCGTTTTCCGTCAATAATATTATAAACAAGATGAATATCTTGTTCAACATTTGCAAAAGGTCTACAACCAGTTGTAAATTCCCACATAATCATACCCATACTATAAATATCAGATTCTTTAGAGAATGCGGATCCTTTAAATATTTCTGGTGCAATATAAGGTATTACACCATATATTTCATTATTTGATGAAGCATTTGCAGGTTGTGATAATCCTAGATCTCCAATTTTCCATTTTTGACTTATAAAACTTCTCCTATAACCAGGGTTATCAAATAATATATTTCCACTATGAAAATCTCGATGTATAAAGTCTGCATTATGAATATTTTCAAGTCTATAACAAAATAATTTTAATAAATTAGTATAATTTATATCAATAAATCATTTAAAATATAAATATAAATACCCTCTTGAAATTTCCCATAAAGTATATAATTTATTTTTATTCCATGTAATTTTTGTAAAATTCTTTTGTAAATAATTATGTAAATCTCCTCCTGACGCATATTCCATAACTAACATGATTTCATCTAATTTAGGATCTCCTGTAAAACCATAAATTCTAATAATACGACATTTTACTTCATAACAATAAAGATTTGATTTGAACTATAAAGATCGAATAGAAATTAAAATTTATTTTAATAAAACGCACTTGAAAATATAGAAATAAAGATATTTACCTCATTTATAAAATATTTATTAATATATTTAGAATTTTCGAATCTTTTTAAAATGACAGTTCTGCCAATGCTCAACCAAGTTGCTTTATATATAATACTAAATCCACCTTCTGCTATTTTTGTTACATTTTTAAATTGAGAATATGGTATCCATCCAACTATTGGATTTAATTCACGAATAAAATCTAGTATATCTGATGGATGAAAATATCTGTCAATAATTTTTATTTCACTTGCAAACTTAGTAAATTTGATTAATTCTAAATTATCGTATGCATTATCAAGAAAAAAATCATCTAGATCACTATTTCCACTGCTGATGTATATGACAGATAATATTCTTTTACATTTTTTACATTGAGATTGGACTGTAAGTCCAAAAATAATATTTGTTGTCAAACAATGTCTACATCCAGTGTAAAATATATGACAACGTGCACAATACTTTTGACAGTTTGATGTAAATATTAAGTCTAAATTACAAGCTTTACATTTAGAATTATTATACCACCATGGTAAATAAAGAATTGGAATAGGTTTTTTATTCAAGGTTGATTCTATCCAGCCGGAAGAAATTAAATAACAAGTCGAACATAATTTGAAAGCATGTGTTGTTTCTTGATATAATGGTTTTCTACATAATCTACATTTTTCTTCACTTTTAATCACCTTACTTAATATTTTTTTGTTGTTTTCGTAGCGATTAGAATAAGGACCAGTATAATTTATAATACTATATTCAAACATTTGTTTAAAAACTAAAATTTCCGAGCAATTTCCACAATATTCTTGAATATTTTGCGTTGTTCCATTTATTTCATGTTCACTACATTCTAAGTTGATTGTGTGTACATATACGTCCAAATATATATTATAATCAGTTATCTTAGTAACGTAATGTGATAAACATTTTTTACAATATTTTTGCTGCTTACAGAAAAGTGCCTGAATGTATTTATCTCCACAATTAATACACTTTTCATCATTCAAATTAAAAGAAACAAACAAAATTGGTATAGGACTAGATTTTAATTTTGGAGTTGGATCAAAAAAATTTTCGTCATTTGTATTTATAAGTTCCATTTTTATGTTATGTAAAGAAAAAAATTATGAATTTGGGAAAAACTTGACGCACTATATTTATATCCGAATTTTTCTGTTTGTGATACAATTCCATATGCATAGAATTTCCATAGTACTACAGAAAAATTCGTTGGGAATATTATTACCGAAGGGCTTGTGATCGACTAATCCGATAATGGAAATTGGCTAAAAACCTTTATCCAACTTTTAGCTCTTTTTTTTTTTTTTTAGATACCAGATCGAACAACTTTTTTCTCAATTATTTTGGTATAAAATTACTAAACATTTACTTAAACTCGTAGACTTATTTATAAAGAATTCGACCTTTAAAGTAAATTTAAAATCAAATATTAGGTATTAATATAACAAATGATTTCGTAACTTTAAAGTAATATTAATAATCTTTATATTAACAGAAAGAAATAACGGGTATTTACAAATCAGACAAATAAAGGTAAATCACGGATTGTTTTGTTGATCAATTCGTACTTTGCGTTATCTGTTATATGATAATTCTCCTTATTTTAGATATTTGTATTTTAAACGTAGAATTTAGATTTTTGTATGGACGTTGTCATGTTGCTTTTGATCAGTAGTTTGAATTTAGTTGTGTTGCATAATATAGTTTAAGTCTAAAATTATGTTAATTTAAAATGTATCGTATAAAATGGATTCCATTTATTGCTATGTTTTTATCCAAATTGCCAATAAATGAAGTAATTGAATGATTTTAAAGAATAATCTATATTGCAAAGCGTTTTCTTTCTCTGTTTAGCAACGTTTGTCATCACATTCTTTTCTACCTTCCTCTCATTGTTAAGCAACTAATTAAAGTTGTAATAAGTAAAAACACTTAAAAATACTTTTTTATATACAAGAAGATGTAGCAGAAAACCTGAAATAAAATAAAATACTTGGTTATATTAAACTAATCTAGAAAATATGATAAAATTTCTCTACATAGGATATCTGCAATTTATTTGAAAGATAACAGTACCTTTTCATACTTTCTACCTGTACGCAGTACGCCTGCATCTACCAAAACTACTTCTGATTCACAGAAATTTGTCAAATTCATACCTGATTGTATATTTTTTCAATATGCCTTGAAATTAAATTATGATGATAATTTTTTAAATTCTTTTGGAATTTAGAATATTTATATCATATATAATATGTACAGCACTCTATATGATATTTTTGCCCACATCACGTCAATGGAGTGGCTTATGGTTTCAAATATACAGTATGTATAATACCATTTCTTTTTTTTTTGTTTGTTTGATAGTGGTACTTCCAAGTAGGGTTTGCATGATAATGGAAATTGAAGTTGTAATTAACAATATCAAAAATAATTTTCATTTTCTTTCATGTGATTTTGCATATTTTTAGCAGATCTATTAATAAAACCCAAGGAAAAAAGATCTGTTGTGTTCGAAAGCGATCTATTAATAAATAAAGCATTCGTAATACATTTTTCTGAAAGAAGGTTCTCAATATTTTTTCAAGTTTGAATTATTAATAAAAAAACCGTCCCTGGTTTACATGTCGTACATTTCACCTATCATGTTGATAGAACGAAATGTAATGGAAATCGATCTCAGATCACTCGGATAAACTGTAAATTTTTATTATATGCGCATTCAATATTACATGTATATGTTAATTCCATTTTGGTAACGAAGAAAATTCTTTCAAGATAAACGGTATATTGTGAGATACGCCATTACTCCATTAGTGTTAATTTATGACATTTTTGTAACGAAGAAAATTTTTTCATTGATCTTAGAAATAAATGGTATATTTTGAGATACGCCATTACTCCATTAGTATTAATTTATGACATATCTTTTTGAAATTTCATCGGATTTTCTTTATAGCGCTAATTGTTGAACGCGCCTCAGATTCAGGGGAGAATTATTATAATTATTAAAAACTGTGATTTCTGCGGATACATAATAAAGCAATGTAATTTTCAACAAATCGAGTTACAGTAATATTCATACGCAAAGCGCCTTCTCATAATTAAGTAAAATTTAAAAACGGGGATAACACAATTATATAAACTATAACAAAAATAAATCAGGTTAAGCATTTGTTTTCTTACGCAGTATAAATAAAGTATAAAATGGGTCATTTCTCTATCTATTCTCTACGCAAAATTAAAAAGTTTAAAGCGTTAAATAAGCTAATTTCGACGAGAAAAAAAACCTATTCTACATACACTTAATAAATTTACCGCGCATTATCTTATTTAATCATGTCCAGTTTCGCTTATATCAATATTCAGAAAACATGCTATTTTTGGCTCTTTCTGCTTCTTTTTTTCCTTGTTGCTCCTGTAATATTCCCCGAAAAATTTTCTGTATCGTGGCCATATGTTGTGTGTTATTGATTATCGCACATGATTCTAAAATAACCAATGATCTCTCCGCGGAGCTAGGCAAAATTAAGGCTCGTGATTCCATCTACGCCACTGAAGCGCAGAAACTCTTGTCAATGATCAACATCATGACCAAGAATTAATAGTATTGAAGAAGCCTGCCGTAATGAGTTTGGCAGAATTAATGTTGCTATTGAAGCTCTCCAGCATGAGCATGAGCGTTACCCAATTATTAAAAGAATTCAGCCAGTTGAATCAGATGATTTCGATCAACAGAGTGTAATCTGATGCATCGAACCAATCACGTGCAAGCTCTTCTTCCAGGTGAGAGCGAAGTAAAAATAATCTATTAATCATGTCTTTTTATTAAATCTCACCAATATGTAGCAATGGAGATTCATGCACTTTGAGGGGAAATTAAGAAGACTACAGTTCAAGGGTTTTACGAAAGGAATATTAAGATAAAGGATAGTTATATTAGTACATTAGATGAAATTGATCTGTGGATAGATAGCAAACTTAATAATAACTTAAATAGCAATACGGACATCAGGACGTGAAGGATCTACAGAGAAATCTATGTTGAACTATCGTGGAAAGTGGATCAACCAAAGATGGACGGACAGAATAATAGCAATTTTATTAGAAAAATCAACTATCCAATCTAATCAATTAATAATTCACGAATGTATAAAAGGGATTTTTAATAGGAGACTTACGGAAATTGAACATAATAATATAATTGAAAAGGAAATGGATAATTTTAT
>QKYT01000291.1:51021-61978 GCA_003550305.1 Glomus cerebriforme | reverse complement strand
ATAGTTTCAATTATTATGTTGTATTACACAAACACTTAACGGTATATACAGCTATACTAGTAAAGTGGTATAATAATTATATAATAAATAAATAAAATAAAGAAAGTGGATCAACCAATTTCTGTGTTTTAGATTTTGTACTAATTAATATGTACGATTGAAGCCACACGTGGATTAATCGGAGGGTTTTTTTAAAAAATAATAAATTGATTTTTTTTTTTTACTTACATTAAGAACTGAACACCTCAGTTGTACCCATCTCCCAACCTAACTACTACACTATTTGATTTATTTTAATTTACTTATATTAAATTTTTTATTTGTTTTAAAATTTTCTTCTAAAGAATAAAATATATGAGAACTGCCATATTGTGCAACAAATATTTCTCAAGTCAAAAAAAACTAATAAAGTTTTTGTTCTATATATTTAATATTAATATTGATAGCTATATTGATCTATTTTGTACTGTTATACTGTGATATTAATAATTTCTTAAAATTTGCAGTAAATCTGCAGATGAATTCTATATATTTCGCTAAAGAATTCTACAGATTTCCGATGAAATTTTATGATACACTCCGAACTCTTCTCATTATCTCCGGACTTTGCATAAAATTTGATGTATAGAATTCCACGTGTTTCCAAACTAATCGAGGAATTTTCATTTTATGGGTTAGAGCTCGAGAAATTCCTCCCTTTAAAGTCTGCTACTCCATATTTTCTAAAAATAATAAAAAAAGTTTTGCTCGATTTTGTTTGGCTTTAACCTTCACATATACGAAGATAATTGGTATGAATATAGAATAAATCATGATATCTCTTTTTTTTAAAAAATAATACAACTTTATTTAAAGAAATTATTGCTGACTTTGTAGATGGGTATAATGAATTAGTGGAAGACAATTTAACTATCTGAGAATTTACTTATATTAATCTAGTTTCTTTATGCTTTTTTAAATTCCTTGCTACAAACATTACGCTCATTTCATTAGAAGCTATAATATTACTAAATATAAATGTTGTTACTAGAAAATTTAAGGAATTTAGAAAAAAAGATAAATTTTACTATTCAACAAGAGAATTCACTAAATGCTTCCTGCCAAATTTTTAATCACGGAACATTTTAAGAATCTTCTTTCTTCTCATCATTAGAAGCAACGGTCAGTATCATCGCCAGGTTGAACTTGATCGCTCAATGCAACTTTAATGACCAACACTCTACCTTTTGATTTAACATCTTTTAATCCTTCAAGGGATTTCTTTTGTTCTTCTTCATCACTCAATTCTACGAATGCAAAACTCTTTGAGCGCCTATCTATACGACTACGAACAACGTGAGCGGAAATTATGTTATAATCTTTGAAGATGTCCTTCAAACCATCATCATCAATAGAATAAGGAAGATTTCCAACGAAAACAACAGTTTTAGATGGTTTTCCAGTTTCATATTAGAATTTTTTCGATTTGCATGACCTCGACCACGGCCACGGCCATACCAACCACCCGATCTTTTGGGTGTGTGCTCATTGTTATCGATATTAAAATAATGTTCCTCGAAATCTACGAATAGTCGAGCTTTATGGGTATGCATAAAATTTGCCCCGAGGATATTCAATCACTGAAGTGATCATGTGATACTTTTACCGAGATCTTTCTTTTATTCAATCTCATAGAAATAAGATTTTTTGGGTCAACAATAGGCACATTGTATGAATTTAGCACCTTTTCGCATATGTAAGTTCTTGGTGAACCCATATCAACGAGAAAATGGATATTTTTGACCTTTCCATTTATTTCCAATGTCATTGCACCGAAAAGTCTCTGATAATCACCAAATAATATCCATTAACATCATCTAATTCTTACGTAGCGGCTGAAAGATATTTAATATGAAGTTGTTTTGATATTTTTTCGTGTAAATCGTTTGTTTGAACATTCGAAATTAAGGCATCAATCATAGTTGGGGAAAATGTGTTATTAACCATTTTTTATGATAAGTTGTTTTGTGAAAAGAAAAGAATGGAAACTTTCAACAGTATTTATCTGTTAACTATGATACTTATGATACTAAAGGTATATATGTATTTTTACACGCGTTATACGCGTTAAACAATTACGTAATATATGTAATATATCAATCATAAAGTATCTGAATTTCTGAATTTGTCATTCTTATATTCGAATTTTTGTAGTAAAAAAAAAGAATCATAGTGAATCACATAAGCATTTAAAATTTTTGAGTTTATTCATTTGGAACGACTATGTATTTACAGACAATATATCAATAAAAAATTATAAATATAAATTTCTACTGTATTTACATCAAGTTTTTTAATTTGTTTATTATTTTTCTTTTTATTATAAAAAAAAATAAATTTTTTTTTATTTAACAGAATTTTTTAATGTAAAATTTAGATTTTAGGTATTAATAAAAATTAGGAGTATTTTACCAATTTTTTTATAATGGAATGTTTCATTACGCGTCTTTAATTACAAATAACTGAAGTTTAATGATTTTTTTTTTTGTTTAATAGTATTAATTTTATCAAATGGGTACTCATTTATTGAATCTGGAACCAGATAATGTAAGTGATGAATATAATAATCTATAATAAACTTTTTTAGAGTAATATTTAATTGACTTTTCATATATTTAAAAAAAACTCTCCTCTACTTACGAAATTGTTTTTTGTGTTTTTTCATTTCATTTTACACCTATTATGATGATGACTACTGCAAGTTAGTAAACTATTCTATAATTGTTTAATTATTGCAGGATAATAATGCTCAACATTATAATTAGAAGATTATGATAGAGGTAGCCACAGTCATAATAGAGGAAAAATCAAACTACCTCTTATCACACCCATTACTTTCCAAAATGATTCTAATGATTACAAGTAGATGTTCCATTTATTATTTCAAACTTTATGCAGCAATAAAAAAAGAAAGGAATTAATTGCTACTTCTAATAATAGTATAGATTATTATTCAAATCACATAATATTTGAAAATATAATTTAAAGATAGTGAAAAAGTGATTCACTGATCAAAAGCAGGTTCCCTTGAAGTGGGAAACGGTAAGTTTCTTTGCGGAACTTACCATTTTTGTTTGTCTTTTTTTTTTAAAAAAAAAATAGAAACGTTTTCTAACGTTTTTTCTTTCTTTCGGGCCTGATATGAAAATGGGAAACGGTAATGAGACTTGTACATACAAGATATACAAGGTTTTAAAATCCAATTTCATTTAAATAAAAATGATGATATACAGTAAATGGCTAAATATGATGGTGAAAGGTATGCAGTTATCAACAAGAGTAATATCCATTTATTTATGTCAATTTGTTTGAAGTTGCCCATAGAAAATACAATAAATTGGATTGCCAATATTCGTACTTAATCACAAGAATGCTTATTGCAAGATTTTCCCTTTAATGGTTGTGGATGGAATTTGAAAGATACATTGAAAAAATAGCTTTTTTTAATGCTATTTAAATATTAAATAGAAGAGTATATAATTATCATTGAATTTAAATGAAAAGTACACATATTTACTATCTATTTACAATACAATTACTGCAAATAAATTATAAAATGTGACAAATAGAAACATATTTTTTATATAATTCAAATTAATGATATGTTAGTGATACTATTTACTATATTTTACTATATAAAATATATATTGCTACATTAAGTTTTAACATATACACCAACTACAATAAATGGCGAATATGTAGCTACTACATAGCCACGATTTCACGTATTTCAGTAGCTTATGCCTCGTATTTCTTGATTTACATACAGTATTCAAGTATGCAGTTACCAGATTTACAGCCAAAATTATAAAATTTACCAGCATTTTCGAACACGTGTATCGCCATCCACGTGTCTTTTTTGGCCGGCATTATGGCATTAAGAAATTATCCATGTGATGAATAATGTGTGACAAATAGAATTTCACCGCCGAAAAAAATTTCAAGTCCCTAGAATATTTAATAAAAATGAAGAAAGTAGGGTCACGGGGATGAAAATTTTATGGCGATACTGGGGAAGATATGTACACATGATGTGCTCTCTAAAACCATATTATCATTCATCCAAGATTTCCAATTCTATTCTATTATAAAAATTTCATGGGTTCATGAGGAGAAAAAAAAAAATTTTTATTTTATCTTGCGTAAGTGATAAGTAGGACTTAAAATTACTTTTTATTATTTTTTAAAAAAAAGTTTCGTAATCTTCATAGATTATTAAATTTTTGTGTGCTCGTAAATTATTTGAATTTAATGTGCTTTATAATAGATATATTTTAAACCCAAATTAATTTAATTAAAATTTTATAGTAAAAAAAAAAAATTTTATAATTTAATAAATTATGAACTATTTAAATTACAAACTAAGAAACATTGTAAGACATCTAAAATCTTTGTGTTTAAAATAATTCAAAAATAATAAATCAAATATAATATTCTTTAATTTAATCTAATAAAAAATTTATCATTAAATGTCTAAAATAAGTTTCAGTAATTTAATTTTAAGATTAAAATATTCTATCATTTAAAAAAAATTATTTACCTTCAGGAATTTCCAAATCATTTTGCTCTTCCGAATGAAGATTAGAATTATTGTGTACATCTTCTTTATCTGTATAATTAAACAAAAATAATATTATAATTATCTGTTATAAAAAAAGTTGAAATAAAATTATTTCCATACCAACATCAATATAAGTATGATGCATTGTTCCTATGTTATTATAATCATTTTGAGTATCTGAAAAAAAAAGTTAAATGAATCAACATTTGGAAAAATTCTCATACTAATTGAAATTGATATATTTTTTATTTTACTTGCCGTTTTTTATTTGTAGGTTTTTAAATTTTTTGGTTAATCTTTCACTTTTAACTAAACATATTTTAAGATATAAAATTAATATTTATTTATTTAATATTTTAAATACAGATTAAATTTACCTTCAAAATTACCACTTCTCTTTTTTGATATACTGTTATCCTTTTGATTATTTGATTTATCAAAATCATCAACTAGAAAACAAAATCATCAATATTGTATAATAATTTAATTAAAGTTTAATAAATACTTACCATTATCAGGGATATAAAATTCATCATATGATTTGCTGTGAAATGCTAAAAATAATTTATTATGGTTAATCAATTATAAATATGATAATTTTAATTAAATAATCATTCATTTATACCTTCTTGTTCTTCTGTTATTATTTAAACCAAAAAAAAAAGAAATATATTATATTTTATAATGGAAAAAGCTTATAAAAAAATGAATAATAATACCTTCTGTTGCATTTCTTGGTTCAGAAAAATATTCAAATTGATGAACTTTACTTGTAAATAATCTGCTTGTATGACTTGTTTCTGAATAATTTGTTTTATTCATTTCTAAATTATTATTTGCTTTAGGTTCATTCGGCATATTATGATATAATCTATTTATTTCTATTATTTTTTCCAAAAATGTATCAATATCAGGTCTTTTTAATGGATCAGCATCCCAACATTGTTTCATTAAACTTTCATATTCNANNGGANTTNCTGATATTATTNTTGGTCTTATACCATTAATTATATTCATTGCAAGATNATAATCATGTTCATNATTNATAAATGGTGGTTGTCCAGATGAAATTTCCCACATAAGCATTGCAATACTATAAATATCAGATGCAAAAGTAGTTTGCTTTCCAGCAATAACCTCAGGCGCTATATAGGGAAGATTTCCATATATACTTTCTAATGGTTTATCAGCAGGACCACAAAATCCAAGATCACTAATAAACCAATAATTGGTATATTTTAAATATAATATATTTCCTGAATGCAAATCTCTATGAATTGCATTTTCTCTGTGAATACTATCAAGTGCTTCAATTATATCAAAAGTAATTTTAATTCTTTCTTTCCATGTAAGTTGATTATGATTTTGTTGTAAATATTCTCTTAAGTTTACATCATATTGTTTCATTACAAGCATATAGTTTCCATTTGATGGATTTTGAGTTAGACCATAACATTGTACTATATCTCTCCATTTGTTGGATATAATTAGATGATCTTTGGCCTAAAAAGAATTTAATAAATCAATATTTATGTTTAAAAGGTTATATTTAAATACTATTAAATTACATACCTCATCAAACCAACTTCTATTAGCATATTCAACATTTTCTAATTTTTTAAGTATCACTTTATTAGTTCCATATCTTTTCAATTGTTGTTCATTAGAATTCCATTCATAATATTCTCCACCAATCCAATCTGCTGTATAAATTTCAGAGCATCCACCTTTAGTTAAATATTTTATATTTTGTAAATTATTAAATGGGATCCATTCAACTATTTTATATGGAGTAAGTGATTCCATTTGACATTTGTGAATCAGATCATCAATATCATTATTTCCAGATGTCCAATTCGAAAAGTTTGCTTTTAAATAATTTCTAATACAAAATTCACAATATAATAATGCTAAACATTCTTCTTGACAGTTTTCACAAACTCTTTTTTCTCCTACATCATTAAGAACTTTATCAATATCATAATTTTTATTTAAGACTTTTATTGCTTCAGATTTTTCATCATTTGTAAGATATTCATGGGCAAGAATAGTTTGTTGTAAAATTTCATAATGTTCGTCTATGTTATGATAAACATCATAATCTATTGTTTCATGTGCTTTTTGAATTGCAACATTAACTAGTTCATTTCGAATATTTGACATAATGTGTAAAAGTTATCAATTTTATACAAATTAGGTAGACTTTAGAAATGGTTCAGAAACAATAGAAAAAATTTTTGTACGGAATTTCTTTTCTTATTTAAATTCCGTTTGTTTCACTAATCTACCTTGTGCCAATTGTGTCATGTGCCATGTGCCACAACGATCATTTATTAGCTTTTATGAGGTGAAAAAAAAATTTTTTTTTTTTGAGGTATAATTTTATCGTGTAAGTGAGCTATCTCTCACGCATTATTTTTATTATTTTTATAAAAGGTTTCGTAATCTTCATAAATTATTAAATTTTTGTGTGCTCGAATTTAATGTTTGTTGTAATGCTTTATAATAAATATATTTAAACCCAAATTAATTTAATTAAAATTTATTGTAAAAAAATTGATAATTTAATAATTTATGAACTATTTAAATTACGAACTAAGAAACATTGTAAGACATCTAAAATCTTAGTGTTTAAAATAATTCAAAAATAATAAATCAAATATAAAATTCTTTAAATTTAATCTAATAAAAAATTTATCATTAAATGTCTAAAATAAATTTCAGTAATTTAATTTTAAGATTAAAATATTCTATCATTTAAAAAAAATTATTTACCTTCAGGAATTTCCAAATCATTTTGCTCCTCCGAATGAAGATTAGAATTATTGTGTACATCTACTTTATCTGTATAATTAAAAAGTTGAAATAAAATTATTTACATACCATCATCAATATAAGTATGATGCATTATTCCTACGTTATTATAATCACTTAGAGTATCTAAAAATAAAAAGTTAAATGAACCAACATTTGGGAAAATTCTCATACTAATTGAAATTGATACCATTTTTAATAAGAGGCACACCCAACACGTCCTCGCATATAAGTTTTTGGTGACTCTTGTCTATGAGAAAATATACATTCTTGATCTTGCCTTTTAATTTTTACGGTTGTGTAAAAGACTGTGTATAGACCTACATAATTTCATTCATATTTCTGTAAAGAGTTCGAAAGATATTCTATAAGTTTTTTTTTTTAAAACTATTTCGTGATCTTTCCCGGAAAAGTTCCGTTATCAGAATATCATAACTTCTTGGATCAATCATCTTTTTAAAAAGAGTGCGATCATAAGAAAAAAATGATAAAAAAATATTATGTTTCAAATATTTTTTTTTTTTAAAAAGTTAATTAGATTTGTAGAATCACCCCTCGGGACCATCTAATGGCGTAAGGAATTTTAATATGATCTCATGTATTCAGCATTGGGGCATTAGTGTAATTATAAGTAGGAAACTTCTTATATGAGGGGTGCCTACTGCCTATAGGGGGACGACTGTAATATTCGGATAGAAAAGATTAAAGATATACAGTATTACTGTATATACTGTATAACTTGAAAAAATTGTATATGATAAATTCGGATTCAAGTTAATTCATTTAAAATAAACTTAAAGGAAAAAATTTTTTTTTTTTCGGTTGATAATATGATAATATTGTCCGATATACCGATACAATTGTTTTAAGCATAATTGTTTTTTTTGACATACAGTAAATCAGGATTACGATTCGTTAATCATGATGAATGCGGATCACCAATCAAAAAACTCTAATATATTTTTTTTTTTATAATAGAATTTTTCTATAGTTTTTCTATTCATAATGTCTCGCTTTTATAGAATTAAACAAATCTATTCATCTTTAGTGAAAGCTGAAAGTAAGTACAGTAAAAAAAAAAATAAGTCAATATATACTGTATATAAATCTTTTTGTATATTTATTTATTTATTTAGATCCTTTAATCAAAACTTTCCGAAAACATTCGAAAGAGATTAAAGTCTTTGCTAAATTAGCAAGTACTGTTAGTGGAACAATAGGAGGATCATTATATACAGTAGACTATATGATCAAGTTAAATAATGGTCCGATAAAGGAGGTAGTTACTTTAATACATGATTGAAAAATTAATTATTCTACTTTTATGGGAAACTATTTAACACATTTTTTTTGACTCAATTTAAGAAAATCGATGGACTTGAAAAACGAATAGACGAAAAAGTTGATGGAATTGAAAGGAGAATGGATGAAAAGGTAGATGGACTTAAAGAAAAAGTTGACGGTCTTGAAAAAGGGATGAAAAAAAGATGAATCAGATCCCAAAAAAAATAATAATGATGATATGGAACGATTAACTGATTTTTAAGTGATTATTGCTGGAGTAAGTTGTATAAATATTGAAAAACGAAGACAAAAATAAAGATTCTATTTATCTATAATATAAGATGTGTATGACATTTAACACAGTAAGCACTAAGCAATATTAGATAGAACTAACCATAATAAATTATTATTTATATGGAGTAAAAAAAAAAAAAAAAAATCTAATGCTTGTATGTTTGTTAGATTTCTTTTGTTTTTTTTTTTTTATATCTTTCTAATCTAAAAAAAACATTACTTTTATTACTACTACATTCAGAAAATTTAGAAAAAATTGGTCGATCCATAACTTTACGCATTGTTTTGATCACCTGAATAACTGATCATGGGGATACAATATTGTCAAAAAAGATTGTCTAAAAATTCCTGAAACACTGTGAAACATACTTTATATATATTTATAATTTATAATTCTATAAAATGAATAAACATTCTAAATTTCTAATAGTTTCAGTACGTCAAAATTTCTAATTATGGTAACAGATAATGTTAAAAAAAATCTTGAAACGATATCAGATATTCTTTAATAAATAATTTTTTCTTATCAAAGTTAGTAATGATAATTTATTTATGTTTCAAAATGTTTTTTTTTTCGGTAACCCTAAAAATAAACAATGAAAAAAAATAATCTATGTACTGAAAAATAATCTGATGTCATGACAAAAAAAGTTTTTTTAACAAATTGAATTGTGTAACTAAAATAATTGATAATATGGAAATTTCTTTAATTTCTTTCTTGGACCTATTGAAACCCGTTATTATAAAATAGAAAAATATTAAAACACCTGTTCAAATAAAAAAAAAAAATAAATAATAAATAAATAAAATACAAATAATAATTCAAAAATATTTTAAAAAATCAGATGTACAAAAAATTCCATTTTCGTAGAAAAAAAGAAAAAAAAAATTTTTTTTTTAATATCATCTTATCTGGAAAACTATTGAACTTAAAATGTCGGTTTCTTCATTATAAAACGCAATCATATGTATGATACGTGACTCAAAATTAAAAGGGGGTCTGGTTTCACCGATAACACATGGAGTGATTATTTGCATATTATTTAATAATATAAATGTTTAAATGTCACATCTCCATGTTATTACGACCCAAAAAGTTTAAAGTAATGTATAACATGAAAAACAAGACTATTTGGGGTTAATGCATTTGACTAAAAATTAATAAATGGTTAGTTTAAATCCAAATAAATTAAAATGAAACAAAAACTGACTTATTTCCCCCCAAAATTAAAACATCTCTTTTTCTTTATCATAAAAAAAAATCAAATGAAAAAGATAAAAAAGAAATTCAAATTTAATTTTCCTTTTTTGTTAATATAATAAAACGATATTTAAATTCATTAAAAATTTTGTCAAAATATTTGATATTCAAATGATATGGTTTCATCTTCGTGTGACTATCATTATATCATTTTTTATTGACAATGATATTGTACTTGTCCGGAACTGCGCTTCGGATTCCACGTGATTACGTGTTTCCGGATTTTTTTTTCTTTTTTTTGTTTGAAAGAAACAATGCATAAGGATTATTAATTTCCCTCAATTAGTAATTGGATTCCTTCAAAATTGTAAAAGGATTTTGGGCTAAGAAAACTAGGCAGATACCAAATGAATTTGTTATCCCCAAAAAGTATGGTTTCATATGACGTAAATCTGTAATGAAAGAAATATTCCCCCCGCAGTTTAATAATACAGTATTATTTATATTATTCATATTATTTATACAATGAAAGTTTTACCAAAATTGTAATCAAAAAAAAAAAAATTTTTTTTTTTACTTTTGAAGATTGGGCTAAAGTTTAAACATTTACACAACCCATGCCGTTTTACTATGTTCGACAAAGTATTTCACTAAATGTAGTGAAACATTTAGAACAAAGATTTCGTACAAAAATGAAGCCACATGGATACACAAATTATTTTTTGAATTATTTAGATCAAAATATCAAAAAAGAAAATTTTTTG
>QKYT01000291.1:21538-50166 GCA_003550305.1 Glomus cerebriforme | reverse complement strand
TTCATAGATTATCAAGTGTTTTTGAAGATAAAGATGATAATAATATTATAAAAAATAATAATCATAATAATAAAAATTTTAATAAACCTCTTTTGGCTCCTTCTCTTCCTTTATCTCCAAGATTACCTGTTCCTACTGTTACTCTTAAAAAACAAAAATCATTTAATTCACGTGAAAGATCAATAAATAATAATAATAATAATAATAATAATAATAATAATAATAATAATAATCACAATAATAATAATAAGTCTACTACTACTGTAATTGATGAAAGTTCTTTACCATTTGGTGATATTAGAGCTAAATTTCAACAATCTCAAGTTTCAGATGGAACGGTAAGTGAGTTACATCTTTATTTAATGCTTTAAAAAAAAATTATAAACATATAATTATTAAATTAATTTTTTTCTCTTATTATTTTTAAATATATAAATATATCATCAAAAGTTACCGAATCCAACAAAAAAGCCTGCCGCGCTTACTAACCGTAATAAACCTAAAAGTCCAATAGAAAGAACTGCAAGTCCTAAACCTATCACAGAAAAGAATACGAATAATAATGTTAATAAAACACGTACGAATTCAACAAATCGAAATATTAAGACTAATACCGTGAAAAAAACTGTAAAATCACGATCTCTTGAATCTATAACACCACAATCTGATCCTAAATCTAAATCAAATACTACTAATATTCCTATAATTGATGATGAAAACTTTAGTAGGGAATGGATAGATGTAGCTGAACATAATTATATACCAGAAATTGATGTTAAAAAAGTTTCAAAAAATTCAAGAGGAAATTCACAACCACCACCAATTAAAAGTAAAAAACCTTCCCGTTTAAATAGTAGTAGTAATAGTAGTAATAGTAGTAGTAGTAATATATCATCAAAAAAAACAGTTTCTGATTTTGAAGCAAATAGGACAAGCATAGCTAATTTACTTGATTTCTCACCGAGAAATTCAGAACTTGATTTTGAAACTTCAAAGGATTTACCACCTACTCCTTCTTCTAAATCTCCGACAGAATCTTCTTCTCCTACTTCTCCTTCTACTCCTTCCACACTTAGAAATAAAATATTTCCAATATCTAGACCCAAAAGTGAAACATCAATTTCAACTGAATCAATTACTCCAATTACTCCAATTGAACCCGAAGAAGATGAAGAAACTAAAGATTTTAAAAGAAGAAAAAAGTTATGGAATGTCATAAAAGAACTTGTAGAAACGGAAAGGGTCTTTTTCAAAGATATGGTTCTTTTAGAAGAGGTAATTAAAAATTTAAGGAAGTAGGAAAAATAAAAATTGTTTGTTAATCAATGTTTATTTTTTTTTTTTTTTAGGTGTATTCAGTACCAGCACAAGAAATTCCTATTTTTAATCGTTTCGATTGTAAAACAATATTTAATAATTTAGAAGAAGTAATTGATTTTTCAGAAGCTTTCTTACAATTATTGGAAAATGCAGCTGGTATTGAAGGTCCAGATGATGATGATATTGATAAACATTTACAAAATGAAAATGATCATACAAGCATAGGAGCAGCATTTATGACGATGGTATGAAAATTTTTTTTTTTTTTTTTTGAAAAAAAAATTGATTAGGATTTCGGGTTACAAGAAAAAGTTGTATATAGGAAAATAAATAAACTCATGTTTTTAATTTTATTTTTAACAGATGAGAAGACAACAAGCTGATGAGAGTAAGATGGAAGCGGTATATAGTGAATACTGTAAACGACATGAAGCTGCTGTTCAAAAGCTTCAAGAATTTGATAAGGATGAGAATGTTCAAGGATGGTTACAGGTTATTATTTAATTATTTAAATAAAATATTTTATGTACGTTTATTCGTGTTATTCTTGTTTATTAAAATGTTTTTTCTTTTAGAAATGTAAAAATCAATGCGAAGGTCGAACGAGAAGTTGGGACATATCAAGTCTTTTAATTAAACCAGTACAACGTGTATTAAAATATCCGCTGTTACTGCAGGTATTTTGAATTTACGTTATAATCTTTGTGAATATATTACTATTATAATAAATAAAAATTTAAAAAATTTATGTTTACGTTCTTTATAGCAAATCGTAGCACTTACAAAGCCTTCACATCCAGATTTTGAAGAGCTGAAATCTGCATTTACTGAAATACAAAATGTCGCTGAAAGAATAAATGAAATCAAGCGACGGAAAGATATTGTCGAAAAAATAGTTGGTAGTAAGAAAAAAACTGATGCCGACGTAAGTATTTTTAAGAATCTTGTTTTTAATAATATAATGTTTTAAAAAATTTTTATTTATTTATACTAATGTAATTTTTGTTTTTTTTTTCCTTTTTAAATTTTAATAGCTTGTGTTCGTATTTTTTTGTGATTTCATATATGTATTTTTTAAATTTTTAATTTTGTTAAGTATTAATTTTATAATTTTTTTTTTTTTAATAGTCATGGCATAACAAAGTCAATAACAAGGAGAGGTCAAATGGTATGTTAAATAATTATTGTGTATTATTGGGGAATATTAGTTAAAGATCGAATATTTTTATCCCCCATCCAATGATTATATATGACTAATGATCATTATATATTTTATAGATTAAACATGCTACTGGCATTGCCAAAGCTACTGAAGATGAACTTTACAATTTATATGTTGAAAAGTTCAAGAATTTGGAATTTCGAGGACAGCAATTATCCAAAAATGTAAAGGAATGGGTAAAGGTCGTTAAAAGTAAGTACATTATAATCAAAAAATTTTTATTTGATATATGTATTAACAGGTTATATATTCTTTTTTTATTAGTATATTTTGAAGATCAACAGCGTATAGCCGAAACCTTTGAAGAATTCTATATGCTTGATTCCAAGAATAGTCCTGAACATAGAAAATTAGTAGAATATGTAAAAGCTATTAGGGAAATTGCACCAACACATGGAAGAGAAATGGTACGTTTATTATAAATAATTATTAAAAGTATATAAGATTTACGGTTCAAACCTTATATAATTAACAACACTTTTTTGTAATTAATGTAGGAGGAAGCAGTCAAGAAAAACATATATCCACAAATTGAAAGATTTTTGGAATTATTTAAAGCTCCTGCTGCTGTTATGAAAAAGAGGGAGAGAAAAATTTTGGATTATGATAGAGCGATGGCAATAAAAGCTAAAGGTGGAACAGTAAGTTGACTTTTTTGAAAATTTTATTATGTTTTTTTTTTCAAGTTTATTAATATAGATACATATTTTGTACATATTCTGTTTTTTTTTAAAAAAAAAAAAGCTTGATAAACATCTTCAACAATCTGCGGACGCTTTTACATCAATTTCAGCACAATTACACGAAGAGTTACCTAGTTTCTTTAAATTGATAACACAATATTTTGATATAATAGCTCAAGAATTTATCAAAATCCAATCTAGACTTTATCAACAAATAGGAATGGATTTTAGACAATACTTTTGTAAATTTATAGACTCTAAAGCATTAGATCATGTTTCCTCTAATAGAGAATTGGTTTTAAGAGAAATGGATATAATATTAGAATATACACAACATTATCATGAAAAGTTAGGAATAGATGATCTATTGAAAAGTTTTGTTTTATTAACTAGTCCGACAGGTAATTAAAGAGTTTTAATATTCGTTGTTATAATTAATTACAATATTTCTAATATTTCTTTTTTTTATTATTAGGATTCATATCTGGACCAAATTTAAATGATAATGGAAGAGGAAGAAGTCCCAGTGGTAATTTGTCAGATTCATCAGGATCTTCAAGGAAAGCTGATAATATTAGAAAACGTTCAGGTAAACTATTAATATTTTTACGTTTAATATAATTTCATGTTAATTTAATTAATTCATTAAATTTGAAATATATTTTTCTAATTTTTTAAAGTATCTAAAGATCCTAAAGAATACGGAAACAGAAACGCTGGATGGTGGGATGAAAACGGTATATAATGTTTAATATTTAATACTTTTTTTAAAAAAATATATACTGTATATATATATATTTTTTTTTATTTCAACTGCTTACGTCATCCATTTTTAATAGAACGATTATCATGGAATTCAAATTCTTCAAATACAATAAGGAATTCTTCTGATTTCAGTGAATTTAATTTTAATGCTATGAAACAAAAACAAGCTAATAAGTATTCGGCGCATAAAAAATATGCGACGGATAGTGCAATTGCAATTCATGATGACGATGATAAAACATTAGCAGGAGGAGAAAATGAATCATTTTTATGTCAAACACTATATGTAAATAAGAGCAAAGAAAAAAATGAATTAAATTTTGAAAAAGGAATTTTAGTAAGAATCATACATATTCATGACGATGGACAATGGTGGTTTGCAATTAATGAAGATACTCAGGAAAGAGGTTGGGTTGATCCCGCCTTTGTTTCAAGACTTGAATAGGTATTTAAATTTATAAAATTAATATTATTGGACATTATTATTTTTTTAAATACCCTTCATAAAAAAAAAAATGAGAAAAAAAAAAATTATTATTATTAATCTTAGCGTTGTGGTTTGGTTATACCATTTTAGTAGGAATGGTATAGTGGGAATGCCGGAATGGTATGGAAATGGTGTAATAGTAGTATATTGGGAATGGAATGGTACCGGAATGGTACGGGAATAGCATGGGAATAGTATGGGAATGAGGGGAAAATAATCATTATTTTGAATTGTTTTTATAAATTCAAAAAAAAAAAAAAAAACTAATAAATGTAACAACATTAAACAAGTTTTTATTATTAATCATATATATTATTTTGTCATTATTATAAAATTTAGAAAAAATTTTGATTTTTTTTTTAAAAAAAAGTATTATTATTTTATTATTATTAGCTTTTTTTTTAAAAAGTTTTTTTTCTGTATTATTGTATATAGCATTTAGATGGAAAAGGATATTTTATTTTCTATTATATATTTTTTTTTTGTGAACGAAATTTGTATAAAAAACTAGTAAATAGGAATTATTTTTATATTAAAGACGCATTTGTGTTAATGTTTTAACAAATAAATAAATTTGATCATGAATTGAATTCTTTTTTATCTTTAAATGCGGAGTTTGAAATTTATATAAAAAAAAAAAAAATTCTTTTTTTTTTTGACGCGTTTTTTTCACAGTTTCATCTTTTTAAATCTGCCAATTGAAACTTTTTCCGTTTTTTGTTTTTTTTTTATTATTTACTTATCGTTTAGATTCACGTGACTATTTGTATTTCGTAGACTTGCTGCGCATTTTTTTAGAAATTATGTGTAACAGGTGATGTAATTGATCAAACTTAGATCGTTCGTTGCATTTAGACAACGAATAATAATTAAAACGCGATACATCATAAGTTCATAACGATTTATTTTTATTTTATACAATTTTTTTTCAAATAAAATTTAAAAAATAAAATTTCAAACAAATTTAAATAAAAAATAATTTTTTTTAAAAAAAGATTTCGAATCTAAGGGAAAAAAAAAGTTTTTTTTCTTAAAAAAAAAACCTGTTATGTGTCTAACGTGAATCGAGGGGGGAATGTTGTGATAATATCTACCAAACATCTACCAAATATCTACATAATAACTATAAAACCAGATTATAAAAAAAATTTAATTAAACCAATTTTAAGTTACTAATAATGACAAACCATAACGACCGACCAATACCATTGACCAAACATGACCAATCATGAATAAATAGTTAATTTATAAATAAGGTTAAAAAAGAAAAAAAAAAAAAAGGAAAAAAAAGCGCAAAGCGAAAAAATAAAAAAATAAAATTATATGTAAACAATTTTGTTTGTTCCATTTTATTTTCTCTTTTTTTTTTCATCTCACTCTTTAAGTTAAAGATGGGTCAATCATCAAGAAGAACTAGAAGAAGAAAATCTAGAAAGAAGTTGGGACCTTATCAACTTCATATGAGGGAAGAAATCGCTGCTATTAAAGCAAATAATCCGAACTTACCTCATAGGGAAGTTTTTGTACAAGCTGCAAGAGCATGGCGTTATTCGTAAGTGACATATTTTTAGTCGATTAATCTTTTTAAACAAAAAAAAAAATAAAAAAATAAAATTTCTTTTAAAATAAATTTTCTTTTTATTATATACTTACTGATAATAGACCGAATAATAAAAAGAATGATCCAAAGTATCAAAAAGAAATGGCTCAAAAAAATAAACCAAAAAAACAGGAAAAGAATAAACCAAAGAAACAAGAAATAATCAAAAAGACTAAACCAAGACCGAAAAAACGGGAAATCGTTCAAAAGAATGAACCAAAGGTCAATGAAATACTCGTAAAGAATAATTCAAAAAATCAAGGATATATTAAGGAATTACTTGATATGTTTGATGAAAATGTCAATGAAAATGCTAATGTTCTTGATGTTGAAATGAATGAAACTAATGAAAATGAAGTTATTGATGCTGATAATGGTGAGAATGAAAAAATGACTGATGTTGTCTATAATGATGATAATCACTTGAATAAATTGAGTCAAGTGATCGATAATGAAGATATGTCGGACGTTACTTATCATAATGAAGCTTATGATACGAATCAGATGCCTGACAAGATTTATGTTGAAGAAACGGAAATAAATGAAATGAATCAAGTGGCCGAGGTTGAAGATCTTGATGTTGATAATCGTGAAATTGAAATGAATAAAGTGAATCAAATGGCTGAAAAGGTTGATGTTGAAGAATCAAGAATGAATGAAATGAACCAGAATGAAGAAACGAATGATCTCGATGTTGATAATCGCGAAACAGAAATGAATAAAATGTATCAAATGACCGAAAAGATTTCTGACGTTGAGGAAACAGAAATGGAGAATGAAGAGATTAGTAATAAGAAGATAGATATTATTGTTGATGAAGAAACAGAATTGAATGAAGCGTATCAAATGGATGAAGTGGTCGAGAACAAAGAAATGAATATTGTTGAAAGAACAAAAATGAACGCGATTGGTCTTGAAGAAACAGAAATGAATGAAGTGGCTCAGAATAAAGAGATGGATGTAGAAACAGAGATGAATGAAGTGGCTCAGAATAAAGAGATGGATGAAGAAACAGAAAAGAATGAAGTGAGTCAAATGGCTAAGGATAAAGGTGCTGAAAGTAGTAGTGGTGGAACAAGATATTGTAGTAAATGCGGCACCGAAATTTATGAACAACTTATATGTGATTTAAAATATTTTTAATTCTAAATCTATTTATAAATTTATTATGATTATCATTTTATTTTTCGTAAGATTGATCTCTACGAATAGTAGTACAAAGAAGTATATTATGTACTCGGGTATACAACACTTTTTTGGCTAATGTACCTTTTCTGTTTAATTTTTTTCTTTTTTATTCTTAATAAAATTTCTAAAAAAAGATTTTGTTTTTTGAAAATCACATCCATTTTCACAACTAGTGATTTAAATTCTGACCAATAAATTCTTAAAATTGTCAATTGGCCTTTTGATTGGTTCCAAATCCACCAAATAAAATACTAAAACTGGATATAATTACTTTATTAAAAAGATAATGATTTTCAGGAGCTTAATTAAATAATATAAGCACATATAAACCCAAATCAATTTTTCTTTTCAATAAATTTCTTTATGGCTAAAACTCAAGTTTATGAAGCATTTGACAGAGTATGTGCGTTAAACAAGTATCAACTTCAAAAAAATTTCATCCTTAATGATAGATCTCTTACGAATAATGAAAGGACTGAAGTGATAAACATGTTAAAAGGAAAGTATGATAGAGCGAAGGTCCGTTCTAGTAAAGGAATAACAAGAACTTGTAAAAACTGTAAACAAAAATGTTATGCCAAATTTTATTGTGAGGTTTGTATTCGAAATTATTTAAAGAAAAAATTTCCGGAGTGGACATCTAAAAATAATGACATCGACCAATTAATACAAAGGTGTCAATTGGTATCACTTGCCCCAGATAAAATAATTGAATGGATACCGGATAATAAAATACAAAATATAAATCATTTAACTAATGGTGGATGCTCTGAAATTTATACAGCAGATTGGATTGACGGAAGATACTATGAATGGGATTCTAAAAAACAACAATTAAAAAGACGTGGAATTAATAAAAAAGTAATACTTAAACAACTAGTAAATGTTAAAAATGCTAATAGAGATTGGTTAGAAGAGGTATGTTTTTTTTTTAAAAAAAGTAAATTTATTTTTGAAAGAATATTAAATAAAAATTTAATAGGCAAGGTCACATGTAACAATAAGTTGCAAATACGGTTCTATTGTTAAATGCTATGGTATAACTAAATATCCACCAAGCAATGATTATATGCTCGTAATGAGTCAAATGGATACGAATCTAAGAGATTATTTAGAACAATGTCAAAATAAGATTACATGGGAAAAAAGAATTAACATTACTTTTCAGATAATTAAGGCTCTTGACAAAATTCATGAAGAAGGTGCAATTCATAGGGATTTACATTCAGGAAATATATTGTACTCAGAAACTAGAAATTATTGGTACATTAGTGATTTTGGATTTTGTGGACCTGCTGATAAACCGGTAGGATGTATATATGGAAAGCCTTCTTATATAGCACCAGAAGTTATTAACGGAAAAGAATACACTTCTGCCTCTGATATATACAGTGTTGCAATGATAATGTGGGAAATTTCGTCTGGAAGACAACCTTTTGCTGATTGTGATGAAGATTATGACCTTTTACAAAAAATTATTAATGGTACGAGACCAGAAATTGTATCAGGAACACCCCCAAAATATAAAGAAATAATGGAACAATGTTGGCATGCGGATCCAACACAAAGACATGACGCTAAATTTATTAAAAATGAAATAAAAAAAATCAACAAATTACATCAAGATGTATCAAGTAATAATAAAGAAAATTTTTGTAAAATAATCTTTAAAATTTTTAATAATTTAGTTAAACAAAAAATAAGCAATGATTCTTCAAAAATATCGAAATTTAGTGAACCAAATCAAAAATCATTTACAAGTAAAGCAAGTAAAGTTTATCAACTTGAAAATTTATCTAAACCTGAAGGTATGAGTTAGTATTCTTTTTTTTTTATTCAAATGTTTGTCTATTTTAAAATTTGAACTTACGATCTATCTAGGCCCAATTTATATAATTTTGAAAAAAAAATTATTAATATATATATATTTTTTTTGACTTAGACATTGAAAATAATCCAAATTTTCACCCAGAAGAGCTGGATAAATTCGAAATTCCTGAAAACATTAATATCATCTGAAATCTACACTTTCTTAATCATTATTAATTCATTATTATCATTATTATTTAATTACAACATTTAATATCACCCATTTTTAGAGTCTATAATGTCATTTTATAGTAATTTTAGCGCGACATATCAAGGTAACAAATAGAATTTCACTCCATCAAAAAAAACCTTCTCTGGAAATCAAATATTTCTAATCTTAATCCTAACATTAGATGCATGGCGTTAAATTATAAAATTCTTATTTATTAGTTATTTCTAATAGTTTTTTTTATTTAAAAATTAAATTAATAATAAATATTTATATTATGTTTTGCTATATTTATTATATTTATTGATTTATTAATTTATTAATAAATTATATCATTAATTCATTATTTACTTAATATTTAAAAGCACACTTAAAACTATTAGATTTCGCCAATCTTTCCACTAATATAAACGAAGTGATCCGCCGCATCCTGACATTCTCTTAATGAGTAAACTTCTGGGAGGTTATTCTGGAGGATTGTTAGTGTTGTAGTATAAATGTCTTCTCTTGCTTTATTTTTACTTAGCGACAAAATCTTCTTGCTTTTGTATACAAAGCTGAATTTATTTATGTGTCATTATTTCTTTGTCTTTCTTTATTTAATATACAATCATAAATACTGTAATAGAGAAACCTCAAAAGCATATAAAAGAAATAAGCCTCCGAACCTTCAAAAAAAAAATTTCTGATGACAATCCCACGTGATTTTTGGCTGGATACCCCAATCTCCTTAAATATGATTGGTTAAATAATGATTATTTTGTGTAACATTTATCTTAGAAATTTTCGCGCACTTCAATTTTTCTTAAAAAATAAATAAATAAATAATATACTTTATTTCATGTATTTTTAATATTTTTAAAAGAATAAAAAATTTTTGCACATTTGTATATTTTTAAAATATTAAAGAATAAATAAAGATTTATGTAAATTTTATTAGATATTATGCTATTTACGTTACAAAAAAAAGCATTTACAAAAAAATTCATAACAGATAACTATTTAAGCTAGTTTCATGAAATCTAATATAAAAAACTTTACTTAAGCATCTTTCACTTGTTTTCTTTGGCCAAAGTGTCCAAATTATACCTTGAAAGTAAAAAAAAAAAAAAAACAAAATTGCGTTTTGATATTATTAAAAAACATTCATACTGTATTTTAAATCAAACCCATGAAAAATTAATGTATAGATATTCAATACATTGCCTGTTTATTATGACCAAAGTGCTGAAATTATGTTGTGAAAACGCGTCTATTATAAAAATTATTAGTTAATAAAAATGTTTCCAACTTTATGATAATAATATTTTATATATGAAGTTATGAATAATATTTACCTTTATTAATTAATAAACTTCTCAAATATTAAAATAAATTTTTATAAAATGAAAAGGGAGAGAAAAGAAAAAATTTATCATGAATATAAATGTAAATGGCGAGACAAATATGCTGCTAATGATGAGCCAATCAAATTTGGGGTCTAGGATATTATCCAAGACATCGGGGTCTAGGTTAAGAATCCCCGGATAATAAATTATGACGAACCAGTGACGAACCACATGACCCAGAAAGTCTTAAAGTTTTAATCCTATTATATCTTTATTTAAATGTTGAAAAATGTAATTATACTAAAATATTATATCGAAAAAAAAGAGATAATAAAAAGACGCTTCAACAAGAAATACTCATTTTGTCTTTTAATTAATCTTTTTCACTTCATCGATTAGTCTTTTCATTTCGTTCATTAATCTTTACTATCTTTACGCTAAACAAGTTATTACAGTGGGGATTGTGTTGTATAATGCATAATGTATCATCCAGTAACGGCAATGCTTTTTTTTTTTTTTTTAATTGACCCATTCCCCTGAAACATTGAAAAGAAGTTAAGAAAAATTACTGTATTAAGAATTACACCATGCAAATCTTGTAATTCATGATTTCGTTGATACAATTGATGTTGGCAAGTGGAATAGACGAAAGAATAAACGGATGATAAAACTCGAGATGAATTTTTTATAATGTTTATTTCGATTGAATAGAGAAGGAATAGATCCTCTAAAAAAAAAAAGGATAATCGGCAATAACGAATTAATGGGAATGTGGGTAAATAATTTGTTCCATAGAACTAATTATAGAGTCCAATATTATACAAAATAAGTCACCATTTTATAGCAATGATAAAGAACCATATTTCAAATATCTATACAGTTGCAGATTTTTTGTTATTAGAAAACCAATAGCCAAATTCATTTGTTGTGTTATAAGTAAAAAATAAATAAATTCGTGGTGAATAATCGATCTTGTTCAAGAACTAATAAATATCAAAATATGGTTAGGTCTTTGATTAATGCATGAATACACTAACTAGTACAATCGTCTTAATCAAAATGAAATATTTGCAACTTTTAATAATTCCTATGTCAAATCAATTATTTAAAAAAGTTTTTACTGTACGGTAACAAGTGTATGATAATTATTTTCAATTTATATATGTTTAGTAACCTTCAAGATGCTGCACTAATAATCTTTTTTAAAAAACGTTACAAATTAATGAAAAAATAATAATAAAATTTTATTTTTCAAAAGATTAGCTGCAATGTTTTCAGTTTAAATAATGATTATTTATTATTTTCTTTAGTTTAGTCGGAATTTTATTATTTTATTTTTTTTAAAAAAAGAAAAGAAACATAAACAAATTGTAATACTGAATTTAAAAAAAATTCTTTTGATTAGATAAGTAAATAAATATCACTAAAAAAATCATAAAGTACTCAATAAATATTTGTATTTATTAGAATCACATCTCCCTTTTGAAAAAATGGTTTCTTTAAAAAAATTGGTTAATTATATTTACAATCAACGTTTTAAGAAAGAAATAAAATATTTAAAACAAAAAATATATTTTTTCGAGGAGGTTGGCTACTCTAGGACATTTTAATTTATTTAAACTAAAAATATTATTCTTCAATTCTCATAAATAGAATAATAGTTTCGGCTGATATTTCTGAGTGGCAATAGGTTTTAGCTTGAACCGATCATAAAAAGCATAAATGTAAAGAATTAAAATCTATTTCCTGTTGTCAGTGTTTTGTGCTAGGTTGGCACAGTAAATTTAAAAGTTGCTAAATCATTATAGAAGTTACTTAGAAGTTGGAAGTAGGTTTTAAATACCATCTTTGATTTAATATACCTATAGGTAATATTTTACACTTTCAAAATTGATCCAAAATTGACATTTAAAATCACAATTTTAATTCCAAAATCACATCCAAAATAGCTAATACTTAACTACTAATGTCAAAATTATTCAATTGTACATTAAGAATTAACTCACTATAAAATTTAGGAGTAATTTAAGTACGTAAATTTTTGGTTTTTTTTTAATGTTTATCATGCACCACAACATTACTGATTAATAATAAAAATTATTGATAATGTGACGAAATTTTTTTATAGAGTTTATTTTATTAGTTTAATTTATTTTTATTTATTTTTTTAGTTTATTTTTATTTTTAGTATATAGTTTATTTATATAGTTTATTTTATATAGTTTATTTATTTTATAGTTTATTTGGTATAGCGGGAATCGGGATGATCATGTGGCTTGTGGCTTAGGATGGACGGAATCGCCCAGAGGACGAATCGGCCCAAGATTTTGAGTAATATATAAAGGGAAGGTTGGGAGGGTAAAGAAAGTAAAACGTGGACAGAAAGTGTGAAAATTAGTTTTTGGATAGTCTTAGGAATAAACTGATAATACAGAGCGCCGAAAGAGGCAGTATTATTTCGGTGTATTTCTTTTGATTATATAATAAAGAGTTGATCCCTGCCCAATTTATACATTTTTTAATTTTATCGTTTGATTTGATTGAATTCTGTTCTATTTTATATATACACTTTATTTATTGATATATTTATTATTACATTGTGCTATATATCGTTATTTATCGTTATATTTATTATAAACCTTGTATTTTATTTCTGTTATCACCCCGCAGTAATACGAAAATCGGTGGTAACAATAATTATAAATAAATTACCATCTGAAATATTCGAATGTATTCTTTTAGGTTTATTCCTCATTTTCTACATAAATTAAAATTAATTATAATAATCAAAACTTTTTGTATTATTTAATCAATTAATGTATTAATTAATACCCTACCATTTGGAATATTAAATCATGTTGTATACTATGATAAGCTTTTAAATACGAATAAAAGATATACATATTTTTTTAATAAATATTTTAAAATGGAATCGATAAATTATTTTGTCGCACAAGCACAGTTCTACAGATGATTTGCGGACCATATGCACTTTGTAATTTATGTCGCGACAATCAGAAAAAGAACTGAAGAATAAATAGAATAAATGCAAATTTTTTTTACATGTAGCACTTTTTTTTATCATTATCAATCAACAATGTAAGACAAAATAAACAAAATAAAAATTATTTGGGAGTGATTAGGACGTGAAAAAAAATAAATACTGAGAACGACTATGTTATAAAATTCAAGATAAATTCTCGTAATATTATTATAACAATATATTAACAAATTTACAAAACATTATCCTTCTACAAGAACAACTTAAAACTTCCCATTTCCTTTTCTTTTTCTTTTGCATTCTAATAAAAAGAATATGTTTGTTAAATTGTGTATTTTCTTTTTGGTTGCGATCACAACTATGGTCGTAGGAGTACCTCTAGAGGAATCAACAAAGAATGGAACTTTGATTTCCAAAAGAGCAACACAACCCGTCTGTAATGACCATAACTACAGTGAGCTTGTAAACTCCTGGTGCTCTACCAAGTCATCAATGACGGTTATATGCGCAAATAAAGATTTGCCAGGCACTTTTACATCAGAAACTGTTCAATGTAATGGCGCCGAAGTTTGTGTTGATTATTTTTTATCAGAGAACCTCGCACAAGCACAGTGTGCTGACTCGTACATGAAATGGGATAATAAAGATAGTAAAATTCCCTGTTCAAGTGCTGCTTCATACGGAGGAGGAACAAAAATAGATATATCAGTCGGAGCGACAACATATGATGTGGATGGGAATCCGATACAAGTATCTCAATTTGCTATATATCTGGATAATCAAGAAATTGCAACTACCTCGAATCTACGCAATGTAAGCGCAATAGTCCGGGGTTATAATAATGAAGATGGAGATTTTGAATCATGTTTCGCAGTAAGCGGTACTACGAGAGTAACTGGTTATTTTGCTGCTTTTGGGGCTGAATAAAAAAAGAGATAATATACAGTACTTAGTCAATTTCTCTTGGTATGAGGCTCGTACATATATACATGTTACCTATATTAATGGGATGGCAAACCAATCCCCATTCTCTATCCCATTTCATTTTTCAATTAATATAATTTAATTCCAAATGCATTGAAAAATAAATAAAAATATACTAAATAATAAAGAATTTTCTTGGTATTTTTTCACAAAGTTTTCATGTTTTTAATTTAAAAAAAAAAAAATTTTTATAAATTGACCTGCTATTCGTAAGAAGCTGATTGCTGAAAGCATAAAGCATAAAGCATAAGCATAAGCATAAACATAAGCATTAGCATAAGCTTAAGCTTAAGCTTAAGCATAAAGTTATGCTATAAGAACTTCGGAAAGGACTAAGCTATATTTGACAATCAAGCTAACCAAATATTGAATTTCTTGGTTAGTATGATCATCAAATTGTAATTTGCTAAGTCACACAAGCTTTCCATCTTAAATTAATTCTAATTAATGCTAAATAAAGGCACTAGTAAATTCCACATGAGAAGGTGATCCCTAGATCTTCACTAGCAATTACGCACTACATTTTTGTCATTGCGTTAATCTTCATCCCTTGCAAATTATGATAATTAGAATTTTCCAAACATCATTCTTCGCATTTTTACAAGTGATCCATGTGATCGATAAAACTCTTCTCAAACTTCTCTATTTGCTTTATGAATTTCTTCCTGAGCTTAGTATCCTCCACGGGCATAACTTCGGAAATCTTGATCATGCGGTCAGGATCCTTAGCCTTAAGCTCGCTAATCTTAGCTTCAAACATAGTGTTGCGCTGTAACATTACTTCTGTCATAGAGTTAAGCTTTCTCAATACTTTAAGCTCGGTTTGTATTACTTCCTTATTGTTCTTGGCCACAAGTCTGGCGTTTTCCTGTCTAAGTAAGTCAATCTTCGATTCCATTTCGAAAAGACCTTTCACACACTATATATAAACATTCAAATAAAATAAAGTCACCAAATTTCCCAAATTTCCGGGACTCGAAAAACGCCAAGAATAATTTTTATTAATACATGCAAAAAATAAATACAAGATCGGGACTTAGCCCATGATACATATTATTTTTTGATAAATTTTTTGATTCTAGCCTCTTGCTCTCTTGCTAGCTGGGGAACTATCAACACTAACCCTATCTTTTAACAACCCAACAATTATACCTATTACCCTTTTCACGTTGTTTCGAAGTAACTCGGGATTTTCTTTTACGGCGGATTTCGTGAGATTAATCTGATACTTACTAGTAAATACCATCCGGAGTATATATAATAAAGTGCGTACCAGTGGTCACAATACCATAGATGTAGTCAAAATAGTCGTTCCCAAACGCTTGATCTGCAGTTCGTTTCTTTTTATTTGTCTGAAATGCACTTTCAAGCTGTGCCAAATTCTAAGAGATAAAATATATTATCCTTTAGTCTTCTCATTTCAAAGCTAATAGACTGATAAGACAAGCAGACTTACTTGAATCTTGATATTACGTGGTTTTCCTTCGGTGATACAGAGAAGGTCTTCTAGACTTTTGATTGCGTAGTCTACTCGGCCTGTTGCATCTTCACCGGAAATATCTTTTTGTAAAACTATGAATATGTCTTGAGAGGTGAGATTTGCTATGGCGATGGATGCGTGTCCGTATTAGTGTATTAGTGTATTCCTCGTTGAAAGTCACGTGTAATGATGCAATGCCTGTGCGACATAAAAACCTATATTAATACTCGGCCATTTCACAGGGAAATTTTTTATCCTTCGGTCTCACTTCGGAACGTAACACATTTTTTCAATCCGCTATATGTCTGAAACTAATACACCTGCCTCCATTACTTCTAACACCGCAACTGGAAATGAGACGGTCACGCTAGCGGACGAAGTTAAAAAAATATAATACAGCTGAACTTATCTCGTTTTTGCTGAAACAGGACTTGACAAGGATGAGGAGAAAATCATTCGCAATGAACGATTGATGGTCGTGCATTTGACCAAGCAAGATTTTCGAGATTATGGTATGAAGGGAGGACCAGCTGTAAAGCTTGAGGACTTTGATAAGGAGGTTAAGGAGAAAAGGTTGAGGTCGTTCTCCTCGTACAAGACTAAGAAAGAGCTGGGTGAGGTGTTGGGCAAGTATGTAATTGTGAGTGGGGATATCACTCGCATTCCTCAGTTCAAGCCAGGTATGTAACAGCCGAGAGTTTGTATATTCAAGCACGAATATAGCGAACTAACAATTTTTATTTTTTTCAGTTCCCTACCCAATCGATGAAAGTGCTCCAGAATTTAAGCTCTGCATTGACGATATTCTTCGCAGGATAAGGAACATGGGGCCAGTTGTAGATAGTAATGAGGCTATGCGTTGCGAGTACGATTCTACTATCTTGCACACGGTAGTAAGTCTTCTCGAAGGTTTGATAATCAAAATATAATTGCCGAAGGAAATACTGGCCGTGTTGACTACGTAATCAAAAAAATCTTGGATGACTTACTCGAAGAAATAATTTGCATAACCGAGGGTAAACAAAATCAGGCAACTATGGGTATTTGCCAGAACTTAGTACAATGTCGAAGTGCTTGTGATGTAGGTATAACAATTTTTTCGTTACAGGCTGATTCATGGTTATTGCTAACTTTCGTTCATCCAGATGAACTTAGACATGCTCAAGAAAAGCGAAAGGCTGATGAGGCGTTCGATCCCGATTACGATTACGTCTATGGTGTTGTCTGGGACCGACTAGTACTTCATTCTTCACAGCACCGAGGGTATCTATAGTAAGAATTGCGTAAGAGTGTGAAGAGGGTTTTAGAAGTGATCGTAGGATTATTGAAGGATAGAGTAGTAGGTAGTGATGAACCCGCAACTAAGAAGCGTCGTGTAGAAGAGATAATCAAGAAAAAATAGGCGGTATAAGTCCGCAGACATTAGCATAGAAAAAATCGTCATGTATCACGGGCACAGTCCCGATCTTTGTATTTATTTTCGCATGTAATAATAAAAAATTTTCTTGTAACAAAATGTCACGATCAAACTGTTGTCTGAAAAAAAGATTTACTAACCAAGTTCTTGCATTGCGTCCGAGAGGACTAAATCGAAATTCAAGTGGGTAGTGAGTATCGAACAAGCGACCCTCGAAAGAATCCATGTACCAACAGCCACCGCTTGAAAATGATGTAGCAGCGTTCAACTTCGTATGTGACAACGGAAAATACTTACCTTGAAATGATCAAGAAATGCTCTGGCTATTCATATCGTGTCCATAAAGACCTCCTCAAAAGCCACACAATTCTTCCGCTTCCTAAGAATGAAAAATTTACTGCGGAAATTAGCGCTGCAGAAACATTACTAGTATTTTTACAATAATCGGGCTTTTCTCATTTATTCATATTACATTGTAAATAATGTTTTTTCGATTGATTTTAAAATGACTGAAAAGAACGCTTTATTATTATATTACAAATAATATAAACTTATATATAATATATTACAAGGATAAATCAATCTTTAAAACCCATTGCTCTACTGAATTCAGAACAGAGGACGTACGTTTGACTGGCCGAAACATTAAATCATTCGGATCTTCATCGTCAACTTCATCTTGATAATTAACTTTATCATTACGTGACGTTACATAATTTTGATATTTATAATCATCATAAATATCGTCCGGAACAACGAAGAAAAGTCGGATTTTATTTCCGTTTTTGAAGACTGGCATATTCTCAACTGTCTTAACGAGTTCATTTTGTTTGATAGTGTGCTTTAAAGATATCATGATCTGAAAAAGTTTATCCGGCGTCGCTATTAGATCTACTGCGCCAAAATTTTTGACGGTCGGACGGATGTATCCCCATTATATTTTGAGAGGTTTTCTGCTGTTCGAATGTATTTGTATTCTTTAAATTCCAAAATTGTGAGTTGTTGTTCTTTGTTCTGATAATAAACCAAAAACAGAAAGGTTAATTTTCTCTTTATCAATATTGAAAATGATTGTATGGGACCTTACCTCAGTTTCTTGTAGAAATTTTATTTCAAAATTACCACCATGCTTAAAAATATTTAGCACATATATCTCGAACATGATTTCTCTAGCGTTAGAGGGTCTCGAATTCTCTGTAATAATAAGTCCCATTTATTCTGCTCCCAAAGACATGTTTATCAAAATCGTAACTATCATAAGAAGGATTGGTTGAATCAGAACTTGAACTAGCAGCTGCTGATTTTAATAAAGTTTGCTTGGCTGTTGAAGCATACTAAAAGTTGTTGGAAGTCAGAAATACTTAAAAAAGCGTCTTCAATACGTCTTATAGATTTTCCCACAATCTCTTCTATAATCTCATCAGATAATGTTTTATGCTGTTTAACTAGGTCTCCTGGCATTTCAAGAACGTATCGCGGTACTCCACCCGTTTTATCAAAGAGCTTCATCATTAAATCTTCTGGAACATGTGAGAAGGTACATTCCCGACAAAATTTTAACTCATTTAGCGTCCACGGCGGCATGCAAAATTTGATATTGTCAACCTTAGCAAAATCTTCATACATTTTATCCTCAAGATAACTGATTGGCGATACAGCAACGACTGTTTTTGCAGTAAGTCTTGGAAGAGGTGCAGCGTCTGCTATATACTATGTTTTCAGAGAATGAAGATAAGATGAAATTTCCGCGTAGGTTCCAATTTCAACAAGTTCTGAATCTTCGAAGCGATAGTATAAATCAGCTTGATTTGGCTGGAAAACAATCGATGTAGCATTGTCGCATAAAAGTCAGATAAGTAAATAATATAGGAATAACTCATACAGTTTATAATTTCTCGATAAATGTCTATATAAGCTTGCCGAATATATAATGCGGACTGTCCAATCGTTATGAGTTTTTTTCCGTTGGGATGTTTGATAATTGGTTCCTTTCTTGAGATGAGCAACTATCTCCAATAAATCGCCAAATATTGGATCACCTAATTTTTGCCGCTTAATCAGACGCTCTTCTTCTAGTAAAGAAGAATGGGATGTGAGATAACACGAATTTCTTGTTCGAGAGGCAAATCATTGGGAGGCACTTACCAGTGGTGGCGGGCGAAAGTGGCGGTTGCACAATGATCCGAATATGTCTATCAAGTATGGGAACAGGAAAGTAATCTCCAAGATCCTTATTTGTAAAGAGCTCCTTACCCTCGAGTTGTTTTTCAATGTTAATTTCATGAGGAGGCGTGTTGATAAGTATTTCTAGCTTTTCGATTTTTTCATTTTCTTCGTTAGAAATATCGACTTTCCATAACCTGGGTTTTCTTGAACTAGGCGCGATGTCCTTATTCTTTTCCCAAATAATATCCCTAAGTTTCGAGATACTGTTGAATCTATCAATCTCTACTTCAAACGCTTCTCTGGGATGTTCACCAAGAACTAGACAATAAACCATTATGTATTTTGAGAGATAAAGTAGGAAAAATTTTTGAAGGTGCAAACGCGTTATATACATAATATGTATATATATATCTGATATTGACAATACCTTTTTTCGTGATGACTAACCGCCGAGAAAATTACTCTTAAGATGGTATCTTTAGAGTTACTGGATTTTTTAAAATTAAATGAAATAAATTAGAAGGGAATTCTAATCTAAACAAATCAACCATCCAGTTAGGAGATACTTAACTATCTGACCGGCTTTCCTTGCCTGATACGATAAAATTCTCATATACAGTATAAGGAAATAGGGGGAAATAAGCCGGTTGCCGTTCGATCGGCATTTTCGTGTGAATTTTTTTCGTCAGGCAACAATTTGGATATTTATATAAAATTTTCGTCGATCTGACTAATGTAGCTGTGTGTGTAACAAAGAAATTAGCGCAGTACTCTGTACAAAAGAATTATCTCTTACGATATTTCTCTGAGCTTGAACTCGTTTAAAAGAGACCGAGTATCGCAGTTTGAAAGAAACGTTAGTGAAGAATTATTGAAGCTTCGGAGAGACATTACGCGATTCAGGTATGAATGAAATATATATTTTTTTCGGAGCATTTACAAGAAAACGAATTCGAAGCTTGCCAACTAATCATTTTTTTTCGTAAAGATTTCCGAAGACCTTATTAGCATCAAGGAAGTGCTAACAAAATAAATTCTCAGCGAAGATTACTTTATTGCCTGTCTTATATACTTTAATTGACGATTTTTTATTTTATTCTATCCAGATTATTGACAAATGAAAGTTAATGTTGGGATGTTGTGTTAATATATAGATAGATTAGTTGAACGAAACACTGGCAGGCACAAGTATAGAAACTCTAATTCACTTTGTCAAACAAGCTTATGTATTATCGAATCTTGTAATTTATTATATAATAAATCAGTAATTCCGATGAGGATATTACCTCATTTTTTATCTATGCTAACGAAATTTTGAATTATTCCATCTTATATAAAAAAATTATTATCGAACATGCAATCCATTGAGAGCTTAGGAAGGAGAACGCTAAGATTCCCAAACTTAGAGAGAAGTTACTAAAGTTTGCTGAGGTTGAAGCTGAGAAAATGAAGTTGAGACGCTTAAGGCCAGAAGCGATGAAAACTATAGAGTCAAGATTGGCTAACTTAACGTCGCAATCGTGGAGCTAGAGAAGACTAATGCAGTTACCACTAAACTCAAATCCGAGAATGCCGAGCTTAAAGCTTAGATAGCAAACTTAAGGTATGATATCAATGAAATCAAACAGCAAACCCAACTCATTACTAACGTGCAGGACACATGTTCTATTGGAGATATTTCTCCCGAAGAAGCAGAGGAATGAGGAATTAGCTGTTAATATAGTTACCTTTGGTAACAACCAGTATGATAATGTCAATTCTCCATCTTCTCTAGCTCCCTGCCGGTTCCTCGACACTACCTGGACACTATGAGTTTTCTCAAATCACGAGATGATCGGCTAATCAGATTTTGGATTTTTTCTTGCCGAATAAACTCGTCAAATTGCGCAATAGAAACAGTGCAGATCCCCTCTCTTGATTCCTAGAGATAAAGTTAACTGATCTGAAAAATATATTAAGAAATGCATAAACCTGATCTCAAATCAATATATAAATAAAACTTTATTTTTATCGATACTTTCATTGGTTAAAAAATCACTAGACGAAACTCATTTAAAAATGAAAGTACTTTTATTGTAAATTGGTTGGCCAAGCCAAAAAAAAGCTAAATGTTTTGAATGTTCAGCCATGTAAGAATTTGACATATAAGATTTCTATCCCTTCATTCGCTACAAATTTATCTATTATTATGTTCCTATTTATCAATCATGAGAAAAAAAAGATCACACAGACTAAAAGTTGACTACTGAAGGGAAGGTAACAAGTATGACATATGGATTGTACGTACAATAAGAAATAAAGAAGATATAAAAAGATATAGACATAATTCATGACGCTCCAGGATTTGGCACCTTTGTTTTTATGAAGTTAATATCATCATCTGTAAAAGTTGAGATCTGGTCTACAGAAAATGAACGAACCCAGTGAATTCTAAATACATCTATAGCACTAAAAACGTCATATCGGATATATTTTTCTAGCTTATCCACAAATGGAATGGCAAATCCAATTCAATCGAATTTGTGAATGCGCCCAAAATTTTAAGGATTACCTCTATTGGACCATTGAACAACAAACAGATCGACGCACTTAATTAATGAATTATGGTTCAATAAAAAAACAAATGCGTGGGTAAGTTAAATGAATACCCTAAAAAAATACTTTTGCATTTATCGATTTGGTTCTAGAATTTTTATGCCAAGAACCTAGAGGTTAAGACTTTCCTTTTTTTTATTTCATGAAGATTGGCGTTTTTTTAGATGTTATCAAAAGTATAAATCAAATACAATTTTAGGATATATTAAAATCTCATAAAGATTGCATTTTTTTTAGATTTTACCAAAAGCATAAATCAAGTACAATTTTAGGATATATTAAAATCTCATATAAATGATTTAAATACCATCCCGCAAAATAATTTAAATCTTTTTCTTCTATTAACGACCTTTCACTCTCATCCTTAAATATGAAGTTATACTACATTCCTCTAAAAGAAGAAAGTACTTCTTATTACAGTTACTTTACACCAGAGTATTATTTTGAGCCACAATGGTCTGTTGGTATGCGCGATTTAATTGATAAAGAAGAGCTAAAAAAACGTATTGATGGACTTAACGAAATTGTCAAAGTTAATTCATTATTGAGCGTAAAAAGGTTGTGGGGCGCTTTTTGCGCCTTTTTGTTATGTACCGCTCTTATTGTTATAATCACTATTTTAGTTTTTTTTGGAAGTTTATTAAATTTTGTTGTATATGATCTTTTGGAATTTATTAATCGCTACGTGATAGGTCCAATTGTGGCAGAATTAATTTTAGTTTTCCTTCTTTTCTTAGCAATTTTTGTTATTATTAATGAGGCAAAATCACGCACTTTAAAGTTTACTACTGAAATTGAAAAAAAACTTTATGAATACAATGAAAAGAATTTAAACGTACATTACAAATTAAAATGGCGTAAGGGAATCTTCACTCGTTATGATATAGAATTGGGATGTTATATTAATAATGGGAATATCATTTTTAGGGAAAAGGTGCCATTAATGTTTGGTGAAAATGCAGAGATAGAGATTGAAATAAATGATAAACAGAGGGTATAAAATAATTATATATATATTTTTTTTCATATTTTTTTTTAAGAAAAAATTCTTTAGGATCAGATTAAAACAAATTTTTATCTAATCTAGTAAATATTATTTTAAATCAAATTTTTGTATAATATATTATATTAACCACACAAATATTATTGTATTATATTATAAATAACTAAATAAATATATTTTTATCCAATTTTTTCACTTTGGACATAAATTACAAAGAATTAGTTATAAAAATATATAAACTATTATGAACGTGAATAACTTGGCTAATATCTAGTTGCCTAATAATTAATTACCATAAATGTACAACTCCAGTGGTACATTGTCAATTTGTCACACATTGTTGTAAGGCAAAATCAATTCTTCATTAGAAATGGCAGAAGAAGCTGATAAAAATGCAAGAGCATATCTCCGAAAGTTTGAGGAATTCCACAGTCCCTTAGAAGATGTTCCAAATGTGATATTAGAGAAATTTGGCAATATTGGGGTAAAGAAAATTTAGTTTACCGGAGAGGGGTTTCCATTATTTCCGAAGGTGTCTCCTCGACAATTACATGAAGTGTTTGTCAAAATCCAGCTAGCGCCATGTCTAGAATAAGTTAGCTAATCTACATTTTTTTGGGGAACTCTTACCACACCACCCTCGGTTGCACATGAATCACCTCGGCTATATAACACATTGTAACACAGATGACAACCGGGGGGGGGACAAATATTTTTTGGACCACTAAAAAAAATCTGTCCCTGAAATAAATATAAAAAATGGAAGCAGGTGAAATCACGTGGAGTGTGACATAAAACATCACACATTACACTTGTGCAACCGAGGGTGGTGTGGTAAGATTTTCCATTTTTTTGTCGCACAAGGCATGCTGATGATCACTGCTCCGGATTAGCTAGATTGGTGGTATATCACTCGGCTGACATAAATTACCAGATTTTTGTCACGTGAATCAGATCATGAGTTACACGATCGTCCCTATCGCTAAGAAAGTTGTTTAATAAAGAATTCTTTTTTTTTTGATGAATTTATAAGTTAACTATATGATTTAAAACTACTATCAAATAATAAAAGTATAATTAACTCCATTTATTTAGAAGGATTTTTATTAAATTTTTTTGATATATCCATAAACGGATTGTGGATGCTTATTTTTTTATCTCAGATATAATCCATGGATCCATAATTATTATATTAGCTTATTAGGTTAAAAAAAATCATTAAAAAAATTAAAAAATTAAAAAAAAAAATCTATTTATCCAGAAATATCAAGCTGGAAATTGGAATGATTAACCATCAAAATTTCATCCAGCATTGCCACTAGTTATTATGTTATCCTTATGAATATAAACTCTAGTTTATTTTTTTTAATTTCTTTAATTTCTTCTATTATTAAATTTAAGACAGAAAAAAATAATCATTTCGGCCTAATTGTCATATTGATAGTATAGCCTATTAAATTATCTATCTGACCGAAATGACTTACCTGTTACGCAATAGAATAAAAGTCTTAACAAATTAAAATAGAATGTCTAGCTTCAATTTTCTTGATTTTTATACTACTAAGTTTTTGGTTTGCAAAAAAAAAAAAAATTATAGAAATAATTAAATCAAAAATTTGTAAGTGAAATAACGGTGAAAATGATTGTCAATGAAATGAACGAGCTAAAATATAATAACAGTTTTAGTGAATGATATATATTAAATAATAATACTCAAATTTGATTCTTCTAATATTATAGTTACAATATTAGCTTAATAATATATGAAATTAAATATCACTAAAATATATAATAGCATCTGAAATTAATATGTATTTAAATGAAAATGAGCATGTAAATATCACGAGAATTTTTTATCGATTTTGTCCAATAGAAAAAAATTTTGGATTGCCGGGTAAAATTTTACTCAGCCTGGTCATGTGAGACAAAATATATTTTGGCCTAAACCTTTGAAAATATTTTGCTAAATTTAATAATTAAAAAATAAAAATTTATATCAAAATCAAATATTACATTAATTTACTGTATGTAAGCAAATGCAGAGTCTATTTAGCATTGTTGTAGCCCAAACTCTACCATGTCCCAAATCAAACTTGAGAATACCTTATATCCGAAACTTCCAAACTAACCCAGTCTTAGATGATAGTTTGAGATATAGGATTGTCCCAAGTTCGATTTAGAATATCCCAAGTCGTATTCGGGACATAGTTACATTTGGGCTACAACAGCATTTTGCGATTTTTAATCACAATAGGACAATTTAAGTTAAAATAGTTTTAAGATCCTTTCTTTGTACTATTATTTAATTGTAGATTCATTTCTGTTATCATATATTTATTAATAAAAAAATCTGATGTTTTTATTTATTCTATTCAAATGATCTTGAAGTGAAAGATTATGAAGAATTTCAACATATGATCATGTATAGTGACGCTCAAAAATTTTGCATCACATGAATCAAAATCTTAAAATTGAAATAACTCTTGAACTAATGCTTCAAAAATTATGTAAAATAACTCATTTTAAACGTTAATACTTAGAGTATTTTATATTATAAATTTTGTTTTATAATAAATTTTTCCCTTCGAAAAAAATAAGATTGAATTCAATTTATGCAATGCATTATTTTTGATCATTCTCAATTTTAATAAATAAAAAGAAATTTATCAAAAAATAAATGATTTAAAAATTGAAAAATCTTTTCCAATTATTCTTTACCATCTAGTATACCCTCTCTTGGCTTTAATTACATCATTAATTCATTCAGGCATACTATTGATTAATGTGGTTAAAAACTCATTATCCATCTCATTCCATATATTTTGAATAGCCTCCCAAAGCTGATCTTAACTATGAACTGGGTTCTCCAATTTTCTCAAACGTCTATCAATCTCATTCCAAAGATGTTCTATGGGATTAAGATCAGGTGATTGTGGTGGCTACTCCATTACATTAATGCTATTGTCTTCAAACCATTGTTTTGTTAGGTTAGCTGTGTGTTTAAGATCAATTATCCTGTTAAAAAATTATATCTTCACTATTCAATCCATACCACTGGATTGTTCCTAGAAGGTCTATCTCCAATATTTGATGATATAATTCTCCATTCATTGTCCTATAAATGCCCATAATGTTCCCAATACCAAAAGAAGAGAAACAGCCCCATGCCATAATATTACCACTACCAAATTTAACTGTAGGTTTAACATGTTAGTCTCGAAGTGGCTCTTCTGGTTTTTTCCAGCAATACTGGTATCCATCAGAACCAAAAACCATAAATTTGGATTCTTCTGACCAAATTACCCTATTCCAATCCTCAATTGTCCATACCTTATACTTTTTTGCAAAATTTAAACATAAAAGTCAATAAGTTTTCTTTAAATAGGGTTTTTTATGCTTTATTCTTGAAGACAAACCATTTTTAAGCAAAGTCCTTTTCAATGTGCATGCGCTGACATCAATTTGGTTATCAGTTTTTAATTTTTTTTGGATGTCAACTGCTGTAGTACATTCTCCAGTTGTAATAAGTTGAACAATATTTCACTTATCACGGCCAGTAAAAAATTTCACAGAACTAGCAGCCTTTGCCTTCTGATTTATTCGGACAACAGTAGACTGGCTAATATTTAATTGGGATGCAATGGAATGAGCACTATAACCTTCCTCAAGGAGTGTGCATATTCATGTTCATTTTCCATAAGACAAGCGACCCATTTTTTTTTAAAAAATTAAGTACGTGAAAAGAGAGGTTAAAAAAATAATAATAACAAAAAAAAATAATATTTTAATTGTTGCTTAACAATTTTTATATATAAAGACTTTTAAGTAAACAAAATGGTCATAAGTTATGCATCGTTACTTTTGGATATTTATTAACAAATTAAGATATCACATGTAATAATTGTGAGTAACTCTAGTATTTTATTTTATTTTATTTTTTTTATTTCAACATTGAAAATGCCACTAACGTAACCAAGTACAAAAATTTCATACAAAGATTACATAAAGTGACTGAGCCTCGGCAGACTATTAATGTCATAGCAATAAAAAAATAGAGTGAGCACACTGGGTAAGGGGATCTAAACTAAACTAAAACTAAACAGAACCAAAAAAGAAAAATTTACACATATTACAAAACTACAAAGTTATAGGACATTCTGACAGTTCCTAGGGGATAGAGAAGAGGGTGATGACCAAGAAAAATCACCTAACCATTTTGGACCTAAAAAAAATTAAATGGAAACCTCGGTATCTTCTTTTATAAACTGTTTATCACTTCAAGTCCAACTTATAAGCTGCAAAGGAATTAGAGACCAATTTACAAAAAATACAAAAATACAAAAGAATGGACAAGCTATAAGCCAGATTGAAATTCCTTTTTAATAGAACCTATGATGCTTACATCCAGTTCAATGTACTTTTCTTGATCTCCCACTCATTGGGTTAACCTATCGATCGTGGCCTCCAAATGGCAGTATTTCTGATTGTAGGTGGTGTATTTATCATTTTTCTTGCCTGATGTGAATGATTTGGAGGATGACTTCTTTGAGTCTTTATTTTTCTTCAAAGAGGAAGTACTTGCTGATAAGTATGCAAGGTCAGACTTTTTCTTTTCTATTGCATCTATCTTCCATTTAATGATGAGTTTGTAGATCCTAAATTTGGCTTGGCAGGCTTGATTAAGATCATCTGAGGTTCAGAAGAACCCTATTAATTTCTGTTTACCTTTGGAATCTTTCACCAGTTTGATAATGGCAAGACGATGATGTGCCATAAATTCTGTATCCTGAAAAATAAGGTGTTCTTCAAAGCCTTTGCCAAAGTCAGTTAATACAACTTGGAAAACAGTTCTTCATTTACATTGTTCCAAAGACCAGTCCGCCAGGAATCATCTAACTAAAGTATTGCCTAATAGTATTTGCCATTGACCTTCTTCAAATACGTTGAGTACTGTAGTTCTCAGTACTATTATAGCCCATACACAGGTGTATTTACCTTGCTTCAATAGGGTAGCTTTTACAAGAGAACCTAAGTGTTTGTTGATCTTCTTGATTATTTTCTTGGCATCCCATTTACCCAGAATGTCATATAACATTACATTATGCACATTTTTTTGTAAATTAGGCAGTATCATGAATCCTGTGATAATATGAGAAAGTCACTCCTTCTTAGCCTTTTTAGAAGTCTTTGGAAGGGGTGCAGAAGACTCTGCTTTCTTGTTGGATTTTGAATTTTTCTGTGAAGTATTTTCAGGTGGTGAAGCAACTGATTTAGAAATGTCTTTCTCTATTTCCATGTGATCAGCATCCTAAAGCAGTGTTCGGCAAATGACTTGAAATGACAAATGAATC
>QKYT01000291.1:10012-20348 GCA_003550305.1 Glomus cerebriforme | reverse complement strand
AAAAATGGTCAAATGACCAGGTCATTTCCGAACACTGTCCTAAAGTGGTATCTCTTGTGATGATGATTTATGTTAATCTTCCTGTATTATAATTGGCATACTTAACATTTTGCTATTGATGTTTTCTGTTGATATCAATTCACTGGAAGTTACTAAAATTGGTTGTTCTAAATTTTGCATCATTTTTGATGAAGATGGTATCATTGGCTGTAATCCAATTATTCAAGACTACGCCTCACCTGCCACAGAAAGTTTGGCTTTGAGTTTGTCAATAGTAATTTCATAACTAATTAATTCTTCCAAGGCTTGTTTACTAAACTCCTTATGGTAGTATCTAATATATCTTTATAAAATTTATTTACTATTCTTCCAATAAGAAATAGTATTGACTGCTGCAGTATAGCTGTGTAGTTAGAAACTCCTTTGACAAAGCGTCCTGTATTATTAACTGAACTGTCTTTATTCTTCAAGTCTTTCCAAAGGTTGTGATATTGTATGAAAGAGGTTAAGTCTAAGGATGTCTTATTACCTATGTTTTGCACTCTATAGTACAAATATATTCATTGAAAAGTTTGTCTAAATAGGTAGAAACAGTTACTTCCATTTTAAATTTTTATTATCGTTCGTAAAAAATTTTGTAAAGTTTTATTGCAGAATTCTAATAAAAGTGAGAAAAAGGGGAAAGAGTTTTTTTTTTCTAGTATTTTATTTTTAGATTTATTTGTTTCAGAAGACTATCACATTTATATCACGTGATGTAAATAATCTTAGATTTTCTTTTTGATGATGCAAAACTTTTGAGTGCCACTGTAACACTATGCAATTTGAATTTTTGATTTACTTTTTAAAATTTCTTAAATTTTTTAATTTTTTTTTAAATTTTAGGTTTAGCTAGTGTAACCCATTGCTTCGCATCAGGATCAAGAAGCTTAAATAAAGTAAATCATGTACACAAAAAATATTCCAGAAATAAATAAAAAAAAAACATTCTTATATATTAAATCCTATATGCATATGGTATTAATAGATGGCTTAAAATTTTTATTTGTTTAATTTATGGCTAATATTGATATTAATTCCAAGCAGAATAAATAAATAAATATATATATATTGGCTATATTAAACAATTAAACAATTTATATTACTAAATACTTTGAAAGACTACTATAAAGAATATTTTTAGTATGATGTTTCTCACATTATATAAGAACTTTAATATGCTTATATGATCAAATATCAAAAAAAAAAATAAAGGTTTATATCAGATAAAATCAATAGGTTAATAATCACGCCACCCATCAGTTTGCCGCAGTATGTCACCTAAAATATGGAATAATATTAATCTGTATAAATATCTAATAACAGTTACACAGGAATTTTTTTAGTTAGATAGATTCCGGGGATCGGTGGATATGGATATAATTGTCTTACTTTGATGCTCCGTCTGAACTGATTTTTCTACACTATAACGTAATCACATGACATTAATGGTATGAACAATAGGATTTCAATCTATTAACCGGATTCAATTTATGATTTAAAGTTTCTTGGCATATGGCAAATATAGAAATAGTAAATGAAGAAATCGAAATATAAGAAACACACATGCTGTATTAACAAAGAAAGATAGATCGAATTATAAATATATTACAATAAAGATTTAAAGAAAAAAAGGACATTATAAATTCAATGAAATCATAAAAGGATCATATAATAAAAATTCTTGGAAATAGAAATAACAAATATAGAAAAAGTATGGTGTATATCGATTTCTATTTACAATCATTCTTATGTAACCTAATTTTCGAACAATAGGATTTTCAATCTATTAACCAGATTCAATTTTAAGATTATAATTTCCTGGCAAACAATAAGTAAATATAGAGCTGCTTGATTGACATGAATTTTTTTGGAAATATTAATTTCAATATTAGCGTTTTTTCAAAATAATTAAGGAATTAGCTAATGATGGTAGATGCCTATAAAAATATGATTACTATTGTAGATTACCATTTTAGAATTAGGACCCTGAATTTTTTTTTAATTTGCAATTACTAAAAATATTGATAGTAAGATGAATTATATAACGGAATAGTTGATCGAGCAATGATCATCTTGGATCATTATACAATATGCGTTTTTTTGTGCTATAATAAATTTCGTCTTGATAAATAATAAATATTGAATTAGTACAAGTCATTAGCTGAAATTCAAATTTTTACGCCACTTCACTAGTTATAAAAAATTTTAATAATAATAATTCTAAGATAAGTAACGCCTTCTTTTTCAAAATAAGCAATACGTTATTAAAAGAAATTCATTAATTTATTACTATTATAAATTACTTTTTTTAGATTTTAACTTTAGACACCTGAATCTTTTTTAATTTGCATAACGCCGATATGCAATTTATGCTTACGCCATAACAAATGATGATTGTAGGATACATAAAAATCTAACTATTGAACAATAGTTAATTGAATTGTCTCGATTCATTAAAGTTAAAAAAAAAGATTTCTTGCCGAAAAAAAGCAAATAAATAAAGAACAAAAAAAAAATGGCGTACATTAACTGAAAAAACAATTATAGATAGCTCTTTTTTTTTCTAAACAAACAATACATAAGTCCATTAAGATTTTTAACTGCACATCAGATCACAAAGTTCTTGACCGTCAGGTGCTATTTTATTGACTGCCCTTATTGTAAAAATATATGGATACATTTGCATCAGCCCTGATTTGCATGCATATTACTCCAATGAACATCATTTCTCGATCAATTATCCACAATAACGTATGTTATACACTGATACAGTATAAATAAATCGTAGAAGGTGGTATAATTTAGTAGGTTAATTTTTTTTTTTAAAAAAAAAAAAAATACTTATCCTTAAATTTTTAATTTTCAAATGAGTCAATCGGGAGATATTTCCGTAAAAATCGATGAAGATGATAAAATTGATATCGAACAAAATATCATCAAAAATGATGATAAACCACAAAATGATAAACCACATAACGGTAAACCCATCACTATGATAGAAATATCACCAAATGAAACGTACCTTGTTACTTTTAGTGAAGAAGATAAATCATTTATTGGTTGGAATGTTGTGTATGTTAAGGATATGGATGAGTTTCAACTTAAACCAGACGACTATCATCATATTATCGACCATGAGATTGACGTACGTAAAATTTGTGTCTCCGATGATAAGAAACTCGCGTATATTTATCGTAAGGATAATAAAGAAAATAGTATTATAGGTAAATGATAATTATTTGATTATATATTTATTTAATTATGGTAACTGATATCTTTTATTTTTTTTATCAGAAGTAATCAATATGAAAAATTATGGTCAAAAAATTGAATTAGATTTTGCTCCGTTTTATTTCAATTCTCAATATTGTTGCTTCAATTTAAAAAATGAATTTATTTTAAATGGTAACAACCTTCAAAGAATTTATTATGTTGATCCAAAAAATATTATTTTGACTTATTCTACACAAACCAAAAATAACAAGTGGAAGTGTAAAGGAATTTACGATATACCTAATGGTTATGAAGTGATTAGTATATCAAAAGATGATAAACTTTATTTATTATTTTCAAATACTTACATTCATGAATGGGATCTTCTTACTGAAAAAAGTATAAGAATTTTTGGTAATAAAGAGAAAATTAAGGTAATAAAATTATTTATTTAAATACATTATGCATTATAATTAATTAACTGTTATTCAATTTTACATTTAAGTTGAAAGACGTCAGAATTTCAAGCAATAACAAGTATATTTGTCTAAAAATCAAGGATAAAATTATTATTTATTCAATTGAGTTAGAAATACCTATCATTACTTTAGACGTAAATAAAGGTATTTACTTTGTTATTAATTCAAAGCATTTTAATAAAAAGTAAAAATGAAACTTACAATTAATATTATTATAATTTAATATTATATTTTGTATTTCAGTACTTATTGAACTTGATATCAATATTGAAAAAAATCCGAAAACTAAAACACTTGAAATTCAGCAAGAAACTGAAAAGGAAATTGGAACTCCAGGGGATACGAAAGAACAAATCAAAGTTCAGAATTTCAATTATATTGATTTTTACACTAGTTGTAAAATTTGTAGTTCCATCATGTTAGATTATTGGAAAAAGAATGATCAAAATTTTATTTTAAATGGATATTTTTGGAAGATCAAATTATCCAAAATATTTATTTCAGTAAAAACACAAGAGCACTTAAATGTTGATTTATTTAATCTATATATAAATGAGATGAATGAATTTCTTCAAGGTCAAAAAGATGATATCGACGGACATACCACCTTTATAAAGGGAAATAATTCAATTAAATGGAAAATAATGGCAATTGAAAATTTTAAAATTAAAATAGAAGTTTTTAAAAAAAGTGATGAAATGGATGATGAATGGAAATTAGTTAAGACAAGAATTGATGAATTTAAACTTAAAGGAAATGAAAGATTCTATTTATATGAGAAGAAGTTATTTAAAAACAATGATATTCTTATAATATCAAATAAGGGTATCTTTATCTATCATCTTAATGAAAATAATGCTATTTCTTTAAACTATTTTTATTTTACGAATTTAAGTCAATTAGATACTAAACTAAATCTAAAAAACTTCAAAAAATCATGTCACAACCTACATTACCTTTATCAAATTTTGATGGTTTTGTTAATTATGAATGGATTTATTCAGAGATAATAGATAATAAAGAAAGTCTTTTGAAATATGGGGTTGAAGTATTATCATTTGCAATCAACAAACATAACTTAGAATTAATCGATCGAGTCTATAAAAAATGTGTATATTATTTTCAAGAAGATTTTCAAAATAATAAGACGTATTTAAGTATTATTACTTCTACAATACCATTATTTAATGAATACTATCGAGAGTACATTTTAAAATATTCGTTAGAAACATGTATGATCATAGATTCTCATTCTTATAATATTACACATCAAAATAACAGCTTACATTTATATTCACAAAATCTTCAAATAACTAATTTGACATCATCTATTTTATGGCTAAAATATGTTGATTTATATCAAAAACCATCTAACCCTTTTGTTATGTTTATTAAGATTTTAGTAATTCTTTTAATTTGGCCTATTCTGCCCATTTTACTTGTTATATTTTACTTATTATTAAAATTTCATTTTATTGTTGATTTTTATTTTTGTAGTTCCGACGGTTATATGAGTGAACTTGTTTCTTTTCCATTAATAGGGACATGTCAGTTCATTTTAGAATATGTATCAACACCAACACCAACACCGACAATTACTTTTATGAGTCCTTACGTTAAATATGTTAATTATCCAAAAAATTATAGTTGGATTTCGGAATTAGTTAGACCTCAATCTAGTCCTTTTGTTAAATCAATAAATGGGGATATCTATAAAACATGGAATGGAGAGGCATTAATTAATTTTAAATGGAATACTTATGGAAAATATTATTATACAATAATTTGGATTTCATTTATGGCTTTACTTGGATGCTTTACTTTTGCTGCAACAATTCCTCAGAAATATATTGAAGAAGATACTCGAAAACAACTTTTTATTGCTTCAATTATACTTGGGTCTATTCATTTGAGTTTTGAAATTCGTCAGTTCATTTATGGTCCTATTAACTGGATTAAAGACTATTGGAATATATTTGGTATGTAAATTTTTTGATTTAATTATATGATAAACATGTAATATTAATCATATATATGTTGTCACTAGATATAATTGCATATTTGCTTCCAATGTACACTTCTATTTATTGGCTTCGAACAAATGATATGGATAGGATAATTCCATTGCTTTCATTTTCATGTCTATTTTTAGATGTAAAATTTTTATTATTTTTTAGAGCATTTGAACGTTTTGGTGTATATTTTGCAATAATGATCAGTGTTGCAGAACAGATCATTTATTTCTTGGTACTCTTATTTATTATTATAATAAGTTTTGCACACGCATTTTTTATTTTATTACTTCCAAGATTCGAATTTTCTTTGGATCAACGCACAAATAATAATGATCCAAATAATCCTTGGAATTTGGCTCCTGCTTATAGTAAAATACTTGATGATGGAACTATGGATCCTAACCAATATATCATTCAACCACCAAATGAAAATACAAATATGTTTACAAATTTTGGAACTGCACTTTTTGCTACGTATAAATTCTTAACAGGTATAGTGTGCTGATTTTTTCTTTAATATTCTCTATTACGATTATTTAACATAATATATTACTAGGTGATTCAGGTGCATTATCCAATTGGCCATATATAAAAAATCCATCACTTGTAATATTGATTGTCTTATTCTCACTCCTGATTGTCGTATATCTTATGAATTTGTTAATTGGATTACTCAATATGGCAATTGATAAAGACAATGATAGAGTTTCATATATAATACAGAAGGCGAAGGTATATATAATAACATTATTTAACATAACTAATTCTGTATTTTTTTTGTAAAAAAAAAAAAAATTTAAATTTATTTTTTCCTATAGATTTTAGCTGAGATCGAGTTATTTTACCTATTACCAAATCAGAGACGTTGGGAAGCATGGTTTCCAGAAGTAATGTATGTTAACTTTCTTTCTTTATATAAAGAAAAATTGTTTGATATTATTATTTAAATAATTTTATTTTTTTCAAGGTGGTATTATGCAAATACTGATGAGACTCGCGAAGAAATTAAAAGATTGATGAATAAAAATCTATGGAAAACTAATGACTTTCCAGAAATGAAGAAAGCTCTATTAGAAGAACTTAAAATCAATAATGAAGATAAAAATACAGCCGTATCACAACAAGAGTTAAACGAATTGAAGATAGCTTTATTAAAAGAACTTAAAACCAATAAAGATGATACGCAACAAGAATTAAACAAATTGAAATTAGATTTATTAAAAGAACTTAAAAATGATGATAACTATCAAGATAAGGGTCTTAAAAATGATGATGATGATGATGTTGATGTTGACTTAGGTATTAACTTATTTAGTTAATATTACTAACGATTGTAGGGTATCAATCTAAATATTATATCAAACCTTTTGTAAACATTTAATTGTATTTCTTGAATGAAATCATCAATTTTTTCATTCCCGCTGGTCCAGTTTTTAAAATCATTTTTTAAATAATTCATTTTACATAGGTTATACTATTATATTTTATATTTATATATTTATTACCACATTGTTCGCACGTTTTGTTTTTTTTTCAATTAAAAATGACATTTTGATATTTTTTAATGAGTGGGTTTGTTTAATGTAACAAATATTTTGGAGAGTACAAAATTTTACGGTACGCTGTATTTAAACAAGAATAATTTTGACGCAGTTGTTTATTATCACGTGAATTATCCCGAAATCAATGTTAAGAGAAAAATATATTTGTAGGGTTTAGCCAAAATAATGTAGTTCAAAGAAGTATTGTGAATGGATTATCGATGTTATCTTCGTTAAACTAAAGTCGCATAATTTTGATAAAGTATTGAAAATTGAGGTGTAAATAACTAATTGTAACCATGTTTTTTATTCTTACTTTGTCATCTCTAAAATAACCCTCATATTGCAATAAACTAAAATATCACAAGCCGTCTGTACATCTGTACATCATTCACCATGATGTTGAAGACATTATACGTCACGATGTCTAAACATCATGCAGGTTAATGTCTAGACATCACCAGGACGTCTAATGCGGTGAAAATCAATTTTATTAAGTATTCTGGGGACCAAATTTTTCGGCAAAAACCTATTTGTCACAGAATTAAATTTGCCATAAAAATAAAATTTACTATATTTGGGGTCGGTAACTTGCACAATTTAGACAGATTTTGGCCGGCATTACGGCATTAAGAAATTACGTATGTGACAAATACCGGTAAATTTAACTCGATTTTTTATCACAGTATTTTTTTCAATAATCACATGAACTTAAAAATTAAAAATAAATCTTTTTTTTTGTTCGCGAAAATACAACTTTTTTTTCTAAGTGCATTATAAATGGTAATTTTATTTTGGTTTTTATTATATTTTTTTAATTAAAACATTTTTTTTGGACTTTCTTATGATAAAAATCGTGTTTATGGTATTGATAAATAATTATTTTTGTTTTTTTTTATTTAATAAATTTTTAGTAACTAAAAATAACAAAAGGCCCTTTCTTTACATTCTTTTGGGTTAATAGTCATAGTATTGTGTTTTTTGGGAATTATTTTGTTCCATTAATTTTTTAACGATTTTCTGGCATCTTTTTATTTCTGTTCTTCAATAATCGAAATATTATTTAAAGATTTTGCAAACAAGATATTTTAATTTAGCATTAAAATGTTTTTTGACTGATTTGACAAGCTCAGTATAAGTTGGTGTTTGTTCGCTATCAATATTAATAAATATTAATTAATATTGATACCCAAGTTGCACGACGAGGACGTCAACACCATTCGCAACTCAAAAAAATGTTTAAATTTACTTTAGATATTGAGCAAACTTCTACTGAATAACTATAGTAAATTAAATGATTGATATGCTGTAAGAGAAAATCTGGTTTCTTGCAAAATAAAATCCATTGATTGTTTAACTCCTTATATTCAATTCATCTGATTCATCATTAAGAAATATAGATAAGTTAATAAATGATATATTGATAAAAAAAACAGAATAAAAAATTAAAAATCAAACACTATTCAATTAAAACCTACCTGCTTAACTGTCAACCTACCTGCTATTTAATTATTAACCTACCTGCTTATNTGTCAACCTACCTGCTATTTAATTATTAACCTACCTGCTTATTTGTCAACCTACCTGCTTACCTGTCATACTTGCTATCTAATTATTAACCTACCTGCTTATCTGTTAACCTACCTGCTATTTAATTATTAACCTACCTGCTTATCTGTCAACTTACTTGCTATTTAATTATTAACCTACCTGCTTACCTGTTATACTTGCTATCTAATTATTAACCTACCTGCTTATATATCTATTTACCTGTCTAATTATTAACCTACCTGCTTATTTGTCAACCTACCTGCTATTTAATTACTAACCTACCTGCTTATCTGTCAACCTACTTGCTATCTAATTATTAACCTACCTGCTTATCTGTTAACCTACCTGCTATTTAATTATTAACCTACCTGCTTATCTGTCAACCTACTTGCTATTTAATTATTAACTTACCTGCTTACCTGTCATACTTGCTATCTAATTATTAACCTACCTGCTTATATATCTATTTACCTGTCTAATTATTAACCTAACTGCTTATCTGTTAACCTACCTGCTATTTAATTATTAACCTACCTGCTTACCTGTTAACCTACCTGCTATCTAATTATTAACCTACCTGCTTACCTGTTAACCTACTTGCTATATAACTATCTGCTTATCTGTCAACCTATCTGCCTAATTATTAATACCTGTCAACCTACTTAAATAAGAATAAGAAAGAAATAGAAAAGGGATAAGAATAGGGATAAGAATAAGGATAGGGATAGGAAAAGGATAAGAATGGGAATGGGAATACGGAATAGGAATAGGAAAGGAATAAGGATAGGAAAGAGATAAAGATAGGGATAGGAATAGGAAAGGAATAGGAATAAAGATGAGAAAGGAATAGGAATAGGAAGGTAATAGAGATAAAAATGGAAAAGGGATAGAAAAGGGATAAGGATAGGAATAGAAATAAGAAAGGGATAGGAATAAAGACAGAAAAGGAATAAGGATAGGAATAGGAATAGGAAAGGAATAGGGATAAAGATGGAAAAGGGATAGAAAAGGGATAAGAATAGAAATAGAAATAAGAAAGGGATGGGAATAAAGACAGAAAAGGAATAAGGATAGAAATAGGAATAGGAAAGGAATAGGGATAAAGATGGAAAAGGGATAGGAAAGGAATAAGAATAGGAATAGAAATAAGAAAGAGATAGGAATAAAGACAGGAAAGGAATAAGGATAGGAATAGGAATAGGAAAGGAATAGGGATAAAGATGAAAAAGGGATAGGAAAGGGATAAAGATGGGAAAGGAATAGAAAAGGGATAGAGATAAAGATGGGAAAGGAACAGGAAAGGGATAGGGATAAGAAAGGGATAAGGATAGGGATAGGAATAGGAAAGGGATAGGGATAAAGATGGGAAAGGAATAGGAAAGGGATAAGGATAGGGATAGGAATAGGAAAGGAATAGGGATAAAGATGGGAAAGAATAGGAAAAGGATAAGGATAGAATAGGAATAGGAAAGGAATAGGGATAAAGATGGGAAAG